>BMAV01014309.1:0-17171 GCA_019973955.1 Trichonephila inaurata madagascariensis | reverse complement strand
GCTAAATTTCAAGGGAAAAAAATGTCGATTATTTTTATAATTACTCTTTAAACCGTTGTGTTTTGTTGATACGAATGCTATTAGAAACACAAAGACAAAATAATAAGGAATATTTTTTATTTTTTAATATTATGTTACGTCTTTTTTTCTCTGTTGATAGATTTTATCTTCTTTTATATACTCTCGTATTTTTTGAATTTTGTGTAAATAGTGTAAATAATTTGTATTTCAGTGTTTAATGCATTTATATTACTCTACGTTATGTTTATTGCATGTTAAAATTGTACCATTCACAAGCAATGCCGCCTTACGTTATAATGGCGATTCAATGAGAAGGCGAAATCTTGGCGGTAGAGCCAAGGTTGGCATCATTTTTTGGCGACCATTTTGGCGTCATTGGCACCATGTTGGCGGTTGGGAAACCCCTTTGGAATCTTCTAGAAAGTAGGGATTCTCCACTAATGTCACGAGCGGCATATTTCTGGAAGTTTCTGTCGCGCCTATACAAGGAAGTGCTCGCCGGGAAGGCGAGGAGTCTGGATTAAACCAGGAGTAGAGGATTGTTTGACTAGCGATTAGCTGTGCTTGTAATAATCTTTACTTACGTGTATTTTTAAACACTTATTGTGTTTTATTGCTGTTGAAGGTGTGAAGACCTTCGGGTATTTACTCTGTGAATATTGCTGCTGAATCCTGTATTTAAAGGATTGGAATTTTGATAATAAATTTGCATCGCTCTTAAAGAACTGTATATTTTCTTTGGGATTGTTTTGCATAAAATTCACGAACCCTAGGATCTACGTAACAGTATGATTTAAGATCTCACCCATTTCAGTATTAAACATTCAGTGATTACCAGGTCTTTCAATGGAACTAAATTCGGTGTGAGTACTATTTCCTTTTCACACGAAGTTTACCCTTTTCACCTCACCTGTTCTTAAGTTTCTCAATGACTTTGAGATTTGATGGGTTTGTGGATCATGTGAGTGCGGAACTGCAATCTCATGTTCATCAAACTAATTTTGCACAGTTTTACAGTTCGATGAACAGTACAATTTATTATTTTCAAACTATTAATCGGTGACGAAACAGTGACAAAGTTTCTGACAAAGTCATTTGTGTGCAAAGCATTAAAAACAAAATCTTTTTTAGCATACATCCTTGAAACTGTAGTTCAGGACTTTTTACAATAAATACAATACAAGAAAAAAATTAATAATAAAAAAATATATAATTGCTAATATCAGATGCAGGACATCAGATGTGACGTGAATGACACTTTTCAAAGGTATTTCAGTTTGCGTATTAAAAATAATTTCAAAGAAGGAGGAAGGCGCTTTTCAAAAGTTTTCCCTGTACGTAAAAATGCCCTGTATGTGCGAAGCTGCGAAAATAGCGTATATCTTTGCCATGTTAAAAAATGGGAAAAGCTTGAAGACGGAAGGGCATAGTTTAAAGCTATTAACAAGAATATATAATTTACAAAACTAATAAATCTTATTCAACGGGCCCAAAAAAGAAACAAGGCCCTAAAATTTAATTTGTTATAGTCTGTTAGCAAACGACGGCAAGTATATTGATACATAAAAAGGTTAGGTGAAATAAAAACAGAAACAGATAGAGTGGGCTCAGAAGCTGCGTGCAGATGCCCCCGTCATATTTTTCTTACTTGGGCGAACGACTTCGTGAAACTGGATTCCCAAAACACGAATATTAGGTAGCTTGGCTGCCTTTGTCTTTGACCCTTTTAAAATAGTACAAAACCAATACTATACATCTTAAAACACAAAGACTGTATATGTAATCAATGGAATCAGTCTGACAAACGGATTTCATGATATTTAGTGTCACTTAGATTAGAATACATCTATACAATTGTTTTAAGGACATTATGACAAAAAATATTTAAATATAATATTTTGGCAAAAAATTAACTTAGAATAACCTTTTTTCCAAATGTTCTCCTTTTGTAAAACATGCTTCTACTGTTTTAAATTTTTTGCCTGTATATAGCTCAGACCTCTGTCAAGCTAACTAGGGTTTTTAAAAAATTCAAATTATTTTCAGGTTAAAACTATTTGAAATAATTATCGGCGTATTTTCTTAAAATTTCTCCCTTCTGTTTTTGTAAAAAATGATGAACCGACTTCCCAAATTATGCACTTCAAAAATTTAGTTGAGGCCCCCCTGTACAAAGGTCGAGATTGAATACAGGCAAAATATTAATACAATATAAACATTTTTTTCAAAAAGGAAAACTTTTTTAAAAAGGTTATTCTAAGTTTAATTTTTGCCAAAATATTTTTTAAAATGTTTTGTCATAATGTCTTTAAAACAATTGTATACATGTATCTAATCGAAATGACACTAAATATCATAAATATTATCCATTTACGCGCTTTTACAAAATCACGGTTCCGAACGTAGTCGGATACCTTAAAAGTTATTTTGATGTAATTTGTATGGGAAAATTTATAAACTGCCATATTTTTGACAAATGTTTTTTTACCATATTTCCTTACTACTATGAAGTTACCCTCCATTACTTGAGTCTTTTACGACGTGCTGTTGCCTTAGACTTTGTTTCAATGGCCTACGACATAAAGCCTCTCTAGTCTCCTGATGTTCAAAAGTTTCTGAAAACTAAATATATCCATGAATTGCTTTCGCCAATATGTTTCCCCGATTTAAATCCATTCAAATATATGGGAGGAAATGCGAAGAAAAATTAATTTTTCGAAGAAATTTGCATTCTTTCCATAACTGAAACTAATCGCTTAAATGATAAGTAAAGAATGCAAACTTTTACCTAAAGAGCTGTTAGATAGCCTGATGGTGAGTAATAACAAACGGTGTGTGTCCTGCTTATGTAGTTAGAAGGGGTCAAACCCTTACTAAAAGACTTTGGTGAGTTACTCTCTTACACGGAGAGGTAATGTTTTCTATGAATGACATTCTATCACAAAAAACCTTTTTTTTTTACTTCTTTCCATTCTGGAAGCATCGTACTTTTTTTCTTTACTACTAAGCATATGCTTTCTTCTTATTGCAACTATTACAGTTTACCTACATTGTATGGAATTTGTGACTCCGATGTTGATTTTTTTAGGAATTATCCAACTACAGAAAAGTTGCTTCAGTTTTTTTCTTCACTGCTCTAAAGCAGTTAGACAATTCAACCAAAGGGTAAGTACCATTATTAGAAATTAACACTCCCAAAAATCTGATACTTTTATTTAAACAAATATTTAAGCACATTCAAGCTTGTAAATTTCATTAGCTCCTAGTAAGTCTATAGAGCTACTATTCATTAGACTATTTTTTTATCTGTTTGCATTCTTCAACAGTACAATGACGATGCTCTTTCCCCCTTTTATATTATTTTTCTTTCCAATGGTTGTTAATTTAATATAAATCCGAAGTACACGTTTAAATAATACTAAAATAAGTAGTTTTTGCTTGATATTGTTTTTCTGAAATAGATTGATTAGATCAAACATTGTACATATTGAGCATTTCTCAACAAGTGTGGTATCGATTAATAGTCGCTACACTTACGTATATCTGCTATCAATAATTATCGATTGATCTTTTTCCATATTTCTACCTTTGAAATTGGTTGTATTCAAACCTTTTCAATTGAAATTTCGAAATTAATTTGGAGGTGAGTATATTCCTTCGAAACCTACTACTTAAGCTATATTCATGTTTCTAGCCAAAAATAATTACCTTCTTTTCAAATCTGTTATATTACGTTTACGACCTCATAGCTTAAACTGAAATATGACTAATACATATCAAGTGTTAAATTGTGTAATATTTTAGAAAAATCTTCAAGAAACTTAATGAGTGTCAAAATTTTTATCAGTGACTGGCATGAAGATTATAAACATGAGTTAAGAAATTTTCACTAAAACATTCTATACAGTTTTACAATATGTTTATATTGTGAAGTGATTTCATTTATTTATTTAATAATCTATTTTAAAACATATTTTATTGGCTTATTTCATTAAATTTCTAAAAGTTTGTGTCAGAGTAAGGCTGCTTGTAGGACTGATATCAGGAATTTTCTTTTAAAAAGAACTAACTATTAAGCTTAAGGCTACACATCACCCATTTCCAAAAAAAGTTTTTGGAGATAGCAGCAGTAAAAATAATTTATGTTTTATATTCAGATTATATTATATAGTTAATCATGAAAGAAAAAAGTCAGTTTGACCGGCCATTATTTTACAATTTTAAAAAACTAGGAATTAGCTAGGAAAAACTAGTTTTTCAAATCCTTACAAAATAATTTTTAACTTTTTTTTTGTCATATTAAGTGATTTATGTTTCTCAGATTATTGTGAACAAAAGTTAGTATGGATTGGAAAATTGATTATTTATTTTTAATAATTATTGTTCTAGCTAAACCTGGAAAAAACACAATATATTTTAAAATATTAAATTTTGTATTTTTTAAAAAAGTATCTAGAGATCTCAGACCTCAATCTATACTAACTGTTACAAAACATACATTTGGGAGTATATACAAAAATTTCAGGATTCTATCTTGAGCAGAAAGAAAAGCTTTAGATTGGAAAAAACACTTAGATCTTAGTTTCAGAAAAACGCGTTTAAAGTTTGTAAAGACATAAAACAAACATATATATATATATATATAATGCCCGTAAAGATTTAATTTCTATACGCGGCCGCATATATCACAATTTATTTTTTTTTCTAGGTGAAACACTGTTTTAATTAAATATGAAAACACTTTTATTTAATTCAAAATACAATTTTGCATAATAATGAGAGCATTTATTACGACGACAGGTTCAGCTTAATTTTAACCTAATATTTTTCACAAAAAGTTTTTGAAACTTAAATCGTTTATGTACACAATAATAATGCTACTAACTTAAGCTAAGAATCACCAGGTTTTTGTACGTAATATTTAACTTTTTTCAGTTTTAAATTGGGGGAGTTTAGCAAGTTTGAGTATTTGTTTTGTCCGCCTTTAAAATACTATAATATAGTTTGAAGTTACAGTTAAGTAATATAATATAATTTTTGAAGTTCTTTTCAAAAAATCCTAAAAAGGTTCGACTTAAGACATTTTAAGTCATTTATGTATCTGAGATTATTGCAATAAAAGTACTATGTATTTAAAAATATGTTCTCTGGCTGATTTTTAAAAATTTTTTTTTTGCTAAACCTGGAAAAAACAAGAAATTTGTTTAAGTAATAATTTAGTTTTCTTTAAAAAATTTTCCTAGAGAAATCAGACCTAATTCAATACTAAATATATAGAACATACGTCTCTGAGGTATATACAAATATTTCAAGACTCTATCAGGAACAGAAAAAACACTTATAAATTCAAAAGTAAAAGTCTGAGAAAAACACATTTAAAGTTTATATAGTCATACATTAAAATGTAACTATGCTTGTATAGCTCTAATTTTTAATATGTTTTTTCCCGATTCATGTTCTACATTAAAACATTACTTTAATTATAAATGTGACTCAAAATATTATTTTAATTCACAAAATATTTTTGCATAATATTGATAGCATTTTTGCAGCGACAGGTTATTCAGTCCACATTATTAACACAATACTTTCGCAAAAGTTTTGAAACACAAAGCATTTATGCACAAAATAATAAGGATACTAAAAATCACCATGTTTGTAAATAAAATGTATCTTTTTCAGTTTAAAATTGGGCAGTGTGGCAAGTTCGAATTTTTCTTACGTAACTTTAAAATATAGTACAGTAATATGTTTCCTATAATGTAATTTGATACAACTTGAAAGTATTCAGTGTTATTTGAAATTCTTGAAATCAGAATACTTCTATTTGAAAGTTTAATAGCAATATAAGCTAATCTCGACTTTTAGATACATCATTCTCATTAGTATTCCATTTCTTTGAAATATTGTTTCTCATATCAACCTAATAATATTTTGGCCATAACATTTTCTCGTCAGGAAAAATTAGTGGTAAAACTTCTAAGTTATGTAAATTATTTTTGAGAAAAAAATTGTCATTGAAATCAATCTTAATTAAATAAGTATGAGAACTCGAACAGCTCAAAACATAATCAAACAGAAATTATTTTAGTTATAAAATTGAAATAAATAAACATTTCACACACTGAAAGAGTTGATTGTGCTCAAAAATATTTTTAATTAACTCACTTAGAGAGTGAAAAAATGCTTTAAAATAAAACCGAAACCAAAACATAAGCTCAGAAAATTTCAAACATCTTAAAAACTAATTTGTTATCAATTCTGAAATTTGGTGACAAATTTTTCAACAATATAAACCAAAAAACTCATTGTAAAAAAAAATCGTTATTTTTTAAATTTGTAGGATATTGATTAGCCTTATATTACGTAAATTAAGAACTATATCAAATGGTTTTGTATTATAGAACTGAAGAATGAATAAAATATAAACTAAATTAAATATTATAATAAATAACAACAATGTAAACAGTGTTTTGAAAAGATGTTACTAATATCAATTTGTCCTTAAATATGATCAGAATGGGAATAGTTGAACAAGTCTGCCACATTAAGATATGTTAAACTGCGCTATTTTACTTCAGAAGAAAGGCACATATCACTCTCTTTTCGCAGTACTTGGTGAAAAATACCGAAATTTGCTTAATGGGCAACAGATTAAAAATGGTTCTGCAAATTATTTCGAAATCTATACTTATAACTAGGGATTGCAATATGGGACCAAAAGTTCAATCCCGGTATTCGGTTTTTTTTAGATCTTAATACTAGGATACCGGTTTTAATACCGGTAGTAGAAGTTTTAGAAAAAAGAAAGAAAACACATTTGTTTCTTTGTTTTATATTTGTCACTTATATTAGAGAGTTCAAATATAGCAAAAAATAATCTGTATTTTATAAATTATAACAGTGTATATCGAATAACAAAAAAGAGTATATATCACTATTAAATCTGTGGTACTATTACAAATTTTTGAAAGGTGATCTTAAAAAACATAATGCAGCAATTGTACTGCCATTATGCCTGGAACGTAATTTTGTGTAAAAATTAGCAGCTGTCGAAAACGCTCTTTCGCCATCTACGATAGTTGGTGGTACTGTTAGCAATGCGCGCGATACACTCTTTCCAACTTTTTACCTCTAAATCCTTCATCTTCAAATAAATCGATTTCTCGTCCGATGGTTTTGGATATAGCTGGTTTTTATATTGAATTTTGGTTTATTGAAATTTTTTAGCTATCACTAATTCTCAGTTTGTTTAAGAGACAATTTCTTTTCACTATCGACATTAGTGTCATTATCATCTTCGATAACTCTACCGAATTCTTCTGAAAGTAGATAGGTTTGTGGTTAAAAAAAAATTAAGAAATTTGAATTGGTTTGTCTTTTTTCTTTCTCATTTTCAATTTTAAAATCATTATAATTATGTAAAAACCGTAAGATATTTTTTATTACGGTGTTCTGTGGGATTTTTCAATGGAATACATAATTCTTCGGATAGGGAAGTGCGCTGTCCTTCCAGTGACTGCGACATGAAATTTATTGTTGCATTAGCTGTTAATAAATTAGAATATTTCCAACATAAAGACTCAACAACCAGTTTTATTGGAATTAGAGCTGATACAGTTCTAGATATTAAGTCGAATTCACTATCGGAACAATAAATTTGCAGGTTTAAGTCGACCATTGCTGTGGCGCTTTTCGGAGTCTTTCAACTAATCCTATTGAGGAATCTTTGGGGCCATCAATTGAGTTATTTCATAGCCAACCCTCTCAAGAAGAAACCCTGATATGCAGATTAGTTAGTAGATATATAGTGGGGTTTAGTAATCGAGAAGAAGAAGGAGGAAAGGAATCTGAGTTGTTGAGCTTATGCTAAAGACCTGAACTAAGACGCGTAATTATAGAACGGGCTTTAGCTGTTCAAATAAATTAATGTTCAGAGGATTACTTTACTTAAAGTTGGGTAGTTAGGATTTCAAACGCTTATTCACATAGAGCTGTGATATATCACTCTTGATTTTCTCCCTAGAGTAAGATTGTCTTTGATTATTATATTTGATAATAATAAATTGGTTTTATTATGGCTAGCTTGGGTGATCAATTCTTACCTCCTACAAATCTAGGTCGAGTAGATGAAGAGATGGCTTTCCAGGTAGGGAGCTATCACATTGCTTTTTAGATTGTATTTTTGATTTCAAAAATCGTTCCATCTTTAGGAGTAAACTGTTCTAACATGTTTTAGAATCTCATAGTAGCATATGTTCTGTGTGTGTGTTTTTAGTAAATACCGAAAAACCGGTATTTAAACTTGTGAATACAGGTATTAAGAAATTGTACAAATGGCTCTAAACACCGTTATTCGGTATTCTGGTATTGCAATCCCTACTTACAACGGCTTGGGCGCCAAATTATGAGGTTGTGTGACTCAATGTAATATAAGGAACACGCGGGGAAGGGCTCTTAACTAAGTCCATTAGTTCATTAAAACACGTTTATTAGACAAAACAAACATTTACATACACAACTAGAGAACTAACATTTAGCATAGAATTGAAAGGTACGTGAAAGGCTCGTACGTCCTTACAGCTCCGAATCTTGTTCTTTACTAAAGATCGTTATATCCACTAGAGGGCGCTACAATCTTTCTACTGTTAATATGGGATGAGTCTAAGCAACAGGGGGTTATATACTTATACAAAGTTACGGTAAAAGAAGAAAGTTAATAATTTTTGCATTATTGGTAAAAATATATACTGGAAAAAAACCCCTTCAGGGGGAAAGGTGGGCCTTTTGTATCAGAAAGTTTAGTTTAAGTTTTTTTTTGCTTTAAATTCTGCAATTTTTCCCCAAAAAAATTTCATCTTTTTTTCCCTTTTTTAGGAAAAAGTCAAAAACCCCTTTTGACATAAATTTTTTTAAATATAAAGAAACTTTGCGGGGTTTATTGAACTTTAAAAAAAAAAATTAGGGTTAATTCCCTTTTTAAAAATTTTTTAAAAAAAGGGTTTGGTAATTTTTTTTATTTTCCCCACATTAAATTTTCCAAATAATAATAAAAACATGGAATATTTGAATGCTCAGAAATGAATGCAATGAATAAATTAAAAATAATTTAATGCAAAATTTATGAAATAATAAAATAATATAGATAAAGCAAATAACGTTTTTTAAGCGAAACAGAAAATATAATATAATAGTTAACAAAAGGCTGAAAATGTTGAATGAATTTATATTAGATTCCTTACAATTCATCCTTTTTAAAAGAGCCTTTTTTTTGGTACATTGAAATACGGTTTAAAAAGTCTAAAATTTTTCCCCAAAGTTTTGAAAAAAAATTTTCCTATTATCTGTCTATTACTTAAACGTTACTGTTGTTTTCCTGAAAATTAATTTTAGCATTACAGAATATATTAAAAAACCGGTTGTCATTCGAACGGGGAGCCGTTCTAAAACCTAAAGACACTTAAAACCTTACTCTGCGTTTATTAGAACTCGAGTTATTGCACTTTGGTAATGCATCTCTATGACAAGTATCAGAACCCCCCCCCCCAAAAAAAAAGTAAAAAAGTTTTATAATTGCGGTATTATCCTTTTTAAAGCGTTTTTCTTTCAAATGGGCGTAATTGCAACGCATTTCTATTTTCAGTGTGTTTGGTTCATTTTTTTGTCTTCCTCCAATTCTTAAAAAACTTAGTTTTTCTTTCCTTGCACAAAATTCAATGCTGATCACGAATATGTATGGCGCTTGTCAAAATTCCAACTAGTTCAAAAGTTATGCCCAACTTTTTCTTTGAAATTCGTCCCCTCTTTCAATAGACTGTTTCAGTGACATACCCACCACTATTTTTTTTACACTAGAAAACTTACAAAGTGACAATTTACTCAAATTTGCCCAGGAATCAAAATCTGGTCTCCGTTTCATGAAAATTCATGTAACTTTTTTAAAAAGAAACACCTTCGAAAAAACGACCTATTTGGCTTGAAGGTCAACTTACCCACAGATTTAAAAAGGCCAATTCTCACCAAACTTAGTTTTTTTGGCCGAATTCAACGCTGATACGAAATGTATGGCGCTTGTCGATATTCTGTTGAGTACAAAAGTTATGCCAAAACTTTCTTTGATATTCGTCCCCTCTTTCAATGGTCTGTTTCGGTGACATGCCACCACTATTTTAACCTAGGGAAAATTACCAAAGTGACCCATTTCACTCAATTTTACCAGGTATCTAAATCTGGTCTCCGTTTCCGAAATTCCTGTTTTTTTTTTAAAAGAAACACCCTTGAAAAAACTGACCTTTGGCTTGAAAGCCACCTTACCGACCGATTTTAAAAAACCGGGTGTCATTCGAACTCGGAGTGGTTTCCAAACCCAAAGAAACTTAAAACATTACTCTGCGTTTATTCGAACTCGAGTTATTGCACTTTGGTATAATGCATCTCTATGACAAGTATCAGAAAATCCTCCCCAAAAAAGTAAAAAAGTTTTAATTGCGGTATTATCTTATTTGAAGCGTTCCTCTTTCAAATGGGCTTAATTGCAACGCATTTCTCTTTTCCGTGTGTTTGGGTCATTTTTTTGTCTTCCTCCAATTCTTACCAAACATAGTTTTTCTTGCAATGAATTCAACACTGATCACGAATATGTATGGCGCTGGTCGATATTCCATTTAGTTCAAAAGTTATGCCCAACTGTGTTACTTTGAAATTCGTCCCCTATTTCAATAGACCGTTTCAGTGACATGCCCACCACTAGTTTTTTTTTACCCTGGAAACTTACCAAAGTGACCGATTTCACTCGAAATTTCACCAGGAATCCAAATCTGGTCTCCGTTTCACGAAATTCCTGTAACTTTTTTTAAAAATGAAACACCTTCTTGAAAAAACTGACCTATTTGGCTTAAAAGCCACCTTACCGAACGATTTTAAAAAACCGGGTGTCATTCGAACGGGGAGCCGTTCCCAAACCAAAGACACTTAAAACATTACTCTGCGTTTACTAGAACTCGAGTTATTGCACTTTGGTAATGCATATCTATGACAAGTATCAGAACCCTCTCCCCAAAAAAAGTAAAAAGTTTTATAATTGCGGTATTATCCTTTTAAAGCGTTTCTCTTCAAATGGGCTTAAGCACGCACTTTTCTTTTCCAATGTGTTTGTTATTTTTGTCTTCCTTCAATTCTTAAAAAACTTAGTTTTTCTTGCACAAAATTCATTGCTGATCACGAATATGTATGGCGCTTGTCGAAATTCCAATTAGTTCAAAAGTTATGCACAACAGTTTCTTTGAAATTCGTCCCCTCTTTCAATAGTCTGTTTCAGTAACATGCCCACCACTATTTTTTTTAACCTAGAAACTTACCAAAGTGACCCATTTCACTCGAAATTTGACCAGGTAACTAAATCTGGTCTCCGTTTCACGAAATTCCTGTAACTTGTTTTCTTGAAAAAACCGATCTATTTAGCTTGAAAGCCAACTTACCGACAGATTTTAAACAACAAGCCATATGTCACCAAGCGTAGTTTTTCTTGCACAGAATTCAACACTGATCACGAATATGTATGGCGCTTGTCGATATTCCATTTAGTTCAAAAGATATGCCCAACTGTTTCTTTGAAATTCGTCCCCTCTTTCAATAGTCTGTTTCAGTGACATGCCCACCATTAATTTTTTTTATTCTGGAAACTTACCAAAGTGACCCATTTCACACGAAATTTGACCAGGAATCTAAATTTGGTATCCGTTTCACGAAATTTCTGTAACTTTTTTTTAAAAATGAAACAACTTCTTAAAAAAACCGATCTATTTGGCTTGAAAGCCAACTTACCGACCGATTTTAAAATACAAGCCAATTCTCACCAAACTTTGTTTTTCTTGCACAGAATTCAACGCTGATAACGAATATATATGATACGCTAATAATATATATGATAATATATATATATATATATATATATATATATATATATGATAATATATATATTATATATATATATATATATATGATAATATATATATATATATATATAATTATATATATATATATATATGATAATATATATATAATAATATATATGATACGCTGATAACCATATTCTATCGAGTTCAAAAGTTAGGCCCAACTGTTTCTTTGAAATTCGTCCCTTCTTTCAATAGACAGTTTCAGTCACATGCCCACCACTATTTTTTTTTTTACCCTAGAAATTTACCAAAGTGACCTATTTCACTCGAAATTTGAACCGGAATCTAAATCTGGTCTCCGTTTCAAGAAATTCCTGTAACTTGTTTTTAAAAATGAAACAACTTCTTGAAGAAACAGACCTATTTGGCTTGAAAGCCAACTTACCGACAGATTTTAAAAACCGGCCTGTTCTCACCAAACTTAGTTTTTCTTGCACATAATTAAAGGCTGATCACGAATATGTATAGTGCTTGTTTATATTCCTATTAGTTCAAAAGTTATGCCCAACTGTTTCTTTGAAATTCGTCCCCTATTTCAATAGACTGTTTCAGTGACATGCCCACCACTATTTTTTTTTTACCCTGGAAACTTACCAAAGTGACCCATTTCAGTCGAAATTTCACCAGGAATCTAAATCTGGTCTCCGTTTTACGAAATTCCTGTAACTTTTTTTTTAAAAATGAAACACCTTACTGAAAAAATTGACCTATTTGGCTTAAAAGCCACCTTACCGACCGATTTTAAAAACTGGGTGTCATTCGAACGGGGAGGCGTTCCCAAACCCAAAGACACTTAAAACATTACTCTGCGTTTATTAGAACTCGAGTTATTGCACTTTGGTAATGCATCTCTCTGACAAGTATCAGAGAACCCCCAAAAAGTAAAAAAGTTTTATAATTGCGGTATTATCCTTTTTAAAGCGTTCCTCTTTCAAATGGGCTTAATTGCAACGCATTTCTCTTTTCCGTGTGTTTGGTTCATTTTTTTGTCTTCCTCCAATTCTTAAAAAACTTAGTTTTTCTTGCACAAAATTCAATGCTGATTACGAATATGTATGGCGCTTGTCAAAATTCCAAATCGTTCAGAAGTTATGCCCAACTTTTTCTTTGAAATTCGTCCCCTTTTTCAATATACTGCTTCAGTAACATGCCCACCACTATTTTTTTTTACACTAGAAACTTACTCAAATTTGTTAAGCAATCTAAATCTGGTCTCCGTTTCACGAAATTCCAGTAACTTGTTTTTAAAAATGAAACACCTTCTTGAAAAAACCGACCTATTTAGCTTGAAAGACAACTTACCGACAGATTTTAAAAAACAAGACATATGTCACCAAGCGTAGTTTTTCTTGCACAGAATGCAACACTGATCACGAATATGTATGGCGCTTGTCGATATTTCAATTAGTTCAAAAGTTATGACCAACTGTTTCTTTGAAATTCGTCCCCTATTTCAATAGACTGTTTCAGTAACATGCCCACCACTATTTTTTTTTTAGCCTAGAAACTTACCAAAGTGACCCATTTCACTCGACATTTGAACAGGAATCTAAATCTGGTCTCCGTTTCACGAAATTCTTGTAACTGTTTTTTAAAAATGAAACACCTTCTTAAAGAAACAGACCTCTTTGGCTTGAAAGCCAACTTACCGTCAGATTTGAAAAAAACCGGCCTGTTCTCACCAGTGTTTCTTGCACAGATTTAAAGGCTGATCACGAATATGTATAGCGTTTGTCGATATTCATATTAGTTCAAAAGTTATGCCCAACTATTTCTTTGAAATTCGTCCCCTATTTCAATAGACTGTTTCAGTGACATGCCCACCACTATTTTTTTTCCCCTAGAAACTTACCAAAGTGACCCATTTCACTCGAAATTTGACCAGGAATCTAAATCTGGTCTCCGTTTCACGAAATTCTTGTAACTGTTTTTTAAAAATGAAACACCTTCTTCAAGAAACAGACCTATTTGGCTTGAAAGACAACTTACCGATAGATTTTAAAAAACCAGCCAATTGTCACCATGCTTCGTTTTTCTTGCACAGAATTCAACACGGATCACGAATATGTATGGCGCTTGTCGATATTCATTTAGTTCAAAAGTTATGCCCAACTGTTTCTTTGAAATTCGTCCCCTATTTCAATAGACTGTTTCAGTGACATGCCCACCACTATTTTTTTTTACCCTGGAAACTTACCAACATGACCCATTTCACTCGAAATTTTTCCAGGTATCTAAATCTTTTCCCCTTTTCATCGAAATTCCTGTAACTTTTTTTTAAAATGAAACACCTTTCTTGAAAAAACGATCTATTTGGTTGAAAGCCAACTTACCGACAATTTTAAAATACAGCCAATTCTCACCAAACTTGTTTTTCTTGCAAGAATTCAACGCTGATAACGAATATATATGGCGTTTGTTGATATTTATCGAGTTCAAAAGTTAGGCCCAACTTTTTTCTTTGAAATTCGTCCCTTCTTTCAATAAATAGACAGTTTCAGTCACATGCCCACCACTATTTTATCTTTACCCTAAAAACTTACCAAAGTGACCCATTTCAGTCGAAATTTCATCAGGAATCTAAATCTGGTCTCCGTTTCACCACCACTATTTTATCACCCACCACTATTTTATCTTTTACCCTAAAAACTTACCAAAGTGACCCATTTCAGTCGAAATTTCATCAGGAATCTAAATCTGGTCTCCGTTTCACCATATTCCTGTAATTTTTTTAAAAATGAAACACCTTCTTGAAAAATTTGACCTATTTGCCTTAAAAGCCACCTTACCGACCGATTTTAAAAAACAGGGTGTCATTCGAACGGGAGCAGTTCCCAAACCCAAAGACACTTAAACATTACTCGCGTTTATTAGAACTCGAGTTATTGCACTTGGAATGCATCTCTCGACAAGTATCGGGAACCTTAAAAAAAGAAAAAATTTAAATTGCGGTTTTTCCTTTTTAAAGCGTTCCTCTTTCAAATGGGCTTAATTGCAACGCATTTCCATTTCCGTGTGTTTGGTTCATTTCTTCATCTTCCTCCAATTCTTAAAAAACTTAGTTTTTCTTGCACAAAATTCAATGCTGATCACGAATATGTATGGCGCAAGTCAAAATTCCAATCAGTTCAAAAGTTATGCCCAACTTTTTCTTTGAAATTCGTCCCCTTTTTCAATATACTGTTTCAGTGACATGCCCAAAACTATTTTTTTTTACACTAGAAACTTACCAAAGTGACCCATTTTACTCGAAATTTCACCAGGAATCTAAATCTGGTCTCCGTTTCACGAAATTTCTGTAACTGTTTTTTAAAAATGAAACACCTTCTTGGAAAACTAACCTATTTGGGTTAGCCAACTTACCGACAGATTTTTTAAAAAAAACCATTATGTCACCAAGGAGTTTTCTTGCACAGAATTCAACACTGATAACGAATATGTATGGCGTTTGTCGATATTCTATTGAGTTCAAGAGTTATGCCCAACTGTTTCTTTGAAATTCGTCCCTTCTTTCAATAGATAGTTTCAGTGACATGCCCACCACTATTTTTTTTCCCTAGAAACTTACCACAAAGTGACCCATTTCACTCGAAATTTGACCAGGAATCTAAATCTGGTCTCCGTTTCACGAAATTTCTGTAATTTTTTTAAAAATGAAACACTTTCTTGAAAAAACCGACCTATTTAAATTCGAAGCCAACTTACCGACAGATTTTAAAAAAAAGGCCAATTTTCACCAAGTTTAGTTTTTCTTGCAATGAATTCAACACTGATCACGAATATGTATGGCGCTTGTCGATATTTCATTTAGTTCAAAAGTTATGCCCAACTGTTTCTTTGAAATTCGTCCCCTATTTCAATAGACTGTTTCAGTGACATGCCCACCACTATTTTTTTTTACCCTGGAAACTTACCAACATGACCCATTTCACTCGAAATTTTTCCAGGTATCTAAATCTTTTCCCCTTTTCACGAAATTCCTGTAACTTTTATTTAAAAATGAAACACCTTCTTGAAAAAACCGATCTATTTGGCTTGAAAGCCAACTTACCGACCGATTTTAAAATACAAGCCAATTCTCACCAAACTTTGTTTTTCTTGCACAGAATTCAACGCTGATAACGAATATATATGGCGTTTGTTGATATTCTATCGAGTTCAAAAGTTAGGCCCAACTGTTTCTTTGAAATTCGTCCCTTCTTTCAATAGACAGTTTCAGTCACATGCCCACCACTATTTTATCTTTACCCTAAAAACTTACCAAAGTGACCCATTTCAGTCGAAATTTCATCAGGAATCTAAATCTGGTCTCCGTTTCACCATATTCCTGTAATTCTTTTTAAAAATGAAACACCTTCTTGAAAAATTTGACCTATTTGCCTTAAAAGCCACCTTACCGACCGATTTTAAAAAACAGGGTGTCATTCGAACGGGGAGCAGTTCCCAAACCCAAAGACACTTAAAACATTACTCTGCGTTTATTAGAACTCGAGTTATTGCACTTTGGTAATGCATCTCTCTGACAAGTATCAGAACCCCCAAAAAAGTAAAAAAGTTTTATAATTGCGGTATTATCCTTTTTAAAGCGTTCCTCTTTCAAATGGGCTTAATTGCAACGCATTTCTCTTTTCCGTGTGTTTGGTTCATTTCTTCATCTTCCTCCAATTCTTAAAAAACTTAGTTTTTCTTGCACAAAATTCAATACTGATCACGAATATGTATGACGCAAGTCAAAATTCCAATCAGTTCAAAAGTTATGCCCAACTTTTTCTTTGAAATTCGTCCCCTTTTTCAATATACTGTTTCAGTGACATGCCCAAAACTATTTTTTTTTACACTAGAAACTTACCAAAGTGACCCATTTTACTCGAAATTTCACCAGGAATCTAAATCTGGTCTCCGTTTCATGAAATTCCTGTAACTGTTTTTTAAAAATGAAACACCTTCTTGAAAAAACTAACCTATTTAGCTTGAAAGCCAACTTACCGACAGATTTTAAACAACAAGCCATATGTCACCAAGCGTAGTTTTCTTGCACAGAATTCAACACTGATAACGAATATGTATGGCGTTTGTCGATATTCTATTGAGTTCAGAGTTATGCCCAACTGTTTCTTTGAAATTCGTCCCTTCTTTCAATAGATAGTTTCAGTGACATGCCCACCACTATTTTTTTTTTCCCCAGAAAATTTT
>BMAV01014308.1:127057-149611 GCA_019973955.1 Trichonephila inaurata madagascariensis | reverse complement strand
GAAGATATAATACGGCTTTAACCTCTTCAGTGCCACTGGTATATATGTCTCTCTCCGCCAAAGCATTAATTGCCTTGGACGTATATATATATATATGTGTTTCCGAAGTACGATCTTTTCAGTCACTGCTATCCATAAAATTATTCTGAGGCTTTAGAATGCAGTAAAAGGACGACAGTGTTTGCGAAGGATTTATTTATTTCAAAGAAATTTTACTTATTTATTCCTTTTCTGCCCCCCCCCTAATATATGACATACGTGGTCCTACGTACACGGTGGCATTGGAGAGTGAATTACGTAATTATTAATCAGCAGTTAAGGGATTAATTATAAACAGTACAAAAAGTTATTAAGATACGTGTTAGTTTTTGTATACGTTTTCATATATGACAAGCCCGTGGGTTCACTGTTAAATATTAAACTTGTTCTTAACTTAATATTGTTAAATTGTTTATAAAATACATCGTGCAGTTATTCATACATTTATAAGTGTATTATATATCAGTGTAAATGTGCATTTTATTATTTATTATATCAGAATGTTTTCGTTGGTTTACTTTCAGTAAATTAATATATATTTTTTAAATAATCTTTTGTTTTCGACTTTTCAACATGCTCGCGCTCCCCACGTAGAGTTATCACGCCCCCTAAGGGAGACGCCCCCTACAGTTTGAGAAACGCTTCTGCAACTACTTTTTGTGATAGATGAATTAAAATGCTACTATTAATGGCAGTAATTTTGATTTTATTAAATGATAAAAACTACACGTGTACTATTTTTAATATTAAAAATGATCATAGACCATCTATTTTAATAGTTCAATTTAAAATTTCTTCATGGAAATACATTTTGAAGATGATTTCTTTTAAGAGATATATTTTATTGATATCTCTCCAAAATCTCTCTATCTATTATTCTCCAAATAAAAAAACACGCCTTTACACTAGTTTCAGATATAAATTCCTTAAGAAACTAAATAGTCCTAAAGAAACAAAATCATTCATTAACCTTAAGCAACTTGGCTGCTAATTTCCCAAACTGTTTAATTAATTACTCTTTTAAAACAAAAAACATGTTTCTATACCTATTAAAATAACCTATTAATGAATGAATTAATTACAAGTAATTGATAGCCAATTAGTATTCAAACTTGAAATAATTAGTAATACCTTGAAAAAAAATATTTAAACATCAAAGCTTTTCATTCTTTATTTTCGAACAAAAAATATATATAAAAGACTTGAAAAACTCAACATTTTAAAAAGGAAACGTAACTAATTTTTTTTTTTTTAACTTTTAAATGAGCAATAATTAAGTGACATTTTTGTAATTTCTTTTTAAAGACAAAATTCTTTCCATTTTTCACCCCTCGTAAATGAAATTATGGTTATAAATGTTAAAAATTTATTTCATAAATTGCTTAAAAGATCTGTTTATTAACTTTTTTTTTGGATTTTTGATACAAATAAAAAGAGAAGGATTTGTTATAAGTAATAAGATTATTTTTAGATAAAAATTTTTTATAATATTTTGACTATTGATTAAATTATCTTCCTTAAAAACCATAGTTATTAAATTAGGATAATCAAAGTTACTAAAAACCATTGTATAAAAATCTGAAACTTTATAGCAAAAATACATAGTTAAAAAAAAACTCTTTTATATTTAATCGAACCAAAAAGTAATACAATAATTCTTAATATAAGAATAAAATGATTTACGAGAAAATTAATGTCATTGGGATAAAAGCGTGGCGTGCCCTATATCAATTCTTCTATCTTCTATTGTATATCACTTCTTCTGCTCTACCTTCACTTGTATTCTAATCTTAGTGACACTAAATATCATGAAAATTATCCATTTATGCGCCTTTTTAAAATCACGGTTCCGAACGTAGTCGGATACTTTAAATCTATTAAACTATAAATTGTTTCTATACTGAAGTCAAAGGTGTACCAAAAATGGTGTCCTAATTTGAGTAGCCGTAAAAACGTTTTTGAAAGAAAGTAACGAAAGAAATCCTATAGAACGCATGCTTTGATAGATGAATGGCCAAAGAGACAAAGTTTGTACGAAGTCAAAAAGGTAATGATTTTAAATTAAAAGGGCATAATATTAAATTTAAAGGTAAATGAATACTTCAAAATGGCTTAGTTTTAAATTTGTTTATAAGGTTTTATTTTAACTACATTATAATTCTACTAGGTATTTTATGGCTAAGAGAAAGAGAGAGAGATGTTAAGATTTTAAGGTGTTTCTTTGATTAACTGTTTGTTAAGTGGTGAAAATTCCAAAAGTAAGGTTTTATTAAAAGGACAAGAATTGTTCTTTTTATATACTGTATTATATACTCTCAGTTTAAAGGATATAACGGAAGTAGGGTCTGTTTGAGGGAACATATAACTAACCAACAGAACTGGATAGATATATGTAAGTTATAATTAAATATATGTAGTCTGGACTCTAATGATTAAATACAATTCTAATCAAAGTTCATTGATCATGGTCTGTATAAACTAGAATAACAAGAAATGTATTAATATCTCCAGGCTACGGCATAAATTCACAGCTTGCTTACCTTCTCACTTTTCAATATAACCTATCAATTTTATTTGCAGAAAAATATAAATAAAATTACACGATACACACACACAGTTCCCTTTAGTTCTTAATAAATCCAAATAAAATAACTTAATGGCATAAAGGTAAAAAGTAAAATCAATAAAAAGAAATAAAATCTTTTGTCTGCCTAAGTAACTACTGAAAATAAGACTAAATCTTTACAACTGTTCATTATAACTGTTTCTTATTACTGAGCCTTTATAACTATTTTCCATTTATTACAAGTATCACTGAGTTCCAAATTTATAGATAGCGATACATTTATATTAATTAAAAATAGTTATAAATGTTTCACACTTGATTTTAAAAGATATATTCATACAAGAAAGCAGAAATATAAGAAATGACTTTTTTTTCAAATATTTTACTGCTGTGTTTACATTTACTTCATTCCCCCCACCAGATTCTCTCATTTAAGTAAACTATGTCATAATATTAAATTGGAAAACATAATTGAATGTGATGTTACTCTCAGCTTTCTAAACTATACTATAGGAATAAAATGTAAATATAGTCAGTCTTGAAATAACATCAGAAACCTACAACAAAATTAAATTTTTTTTCTTTTTTTTAAAGATAAAAACCACTGTATTTTTAAGAATAATATTTTCCCCTAAACATTCCCGTGTGGCCATGGTAGCCTAATGGTTATGGTCTCAAACTTGTTACCGGAAGGTCGCGGATTTGTGTATTGGTGCCACTGAATACTCCCCGTTGGAAGGGGACGCCGTATGTTAAATCTGACGAGGCTCAATATCGTTCCGTTGGTGTGGTAGTTAGGAGAGGAGGTTCAGAGTTTTTTGCTTAAGATTTTACGATAATGATCAAATAATGTTTATTTACCATAATTATTTTCTATTTGCAACACCAACATTTAAATAGACTAAGTAATGCTATGATAAGAAAATCGATATAGTTTTTTCAGTCATCTATTTAACTATTTTTTCTTTTCGTAAGTATTCAGCATATCAACATTCCTCTGGTGCACTTAGAAATAAACTAGAAGAGAAAATATTATTACCACTTCGATTCTCGCGGTAGCAAATATTTTTCTCCCCTCCCCAAGATGATGTTCAAAAAACAAGAGTCCCGAATTCCTTTATTATGATGACCTCATTTCTGGAAAAAATGCGAATATTAACATTTTAACAAAAGCGGTAAGGGCATTAGATTAATTATTTCATTTATTTTTACTTTTCGCTTATTGTATTTTAACAAGAAAAAATAAACCCATATCTCTTTTTAATACGCATATGAGGACAAAGTGAGAAGTTTAGTTGTTTTTAAGAGTTAATAATGTATAATTTGTGAATATTGCCTTGAAAAGAAAAATGTTTAATATCTTTTATTATTATTCTGGGTGATGATTAGAGAATATTTCTTTAACCTTTCATTCTGCACGTGTGTTACCCAAGATTTTTGTCATTTATGATTATACTTATAAACATAGAATAAACTATTATATAAATAATTTGTAAAAGTTTAAATAAAAGTAGTGGACAAATTATGAAATACATATCTACACAATTGTCCTGTTTTTATACGAAAGAAATCTTTTATATTTATTAGAAGTGTATATAATTTAGACAATTAATTGCATACTTACACAATTAAGGCACTTTTTTTTATGATACTCCTTACAACCGAAATGATTGCAGTATAACTAGTGCAAAGGTATATTACGAATTTTTAATAAAAGTTCCACTGCTGCATTTTTACAATTTTTAGTTGAGCGTAATTATTAATAAAAAGTCACAAAATTTGTCTCAGAATAATTCAGATCTGATGGCAAAACAAGAATGTTCAATTACAATTCAGCATGCCTGAATTTTGACAAAATTTGATAGTCTTATATGAATACCTGGATATATTACATAAAATTATTTCTGTCATAGATGTCAGAAATTATTTTAACTTATGAAAGGAAATAACCTTTTTTCGTCAATTATTTAGAACTCTAAGCATTTTCATTCGAAAACTTGAGTTTTGAGAAGAATTATTGTGAACAGTATGCCATTCAAAGTAAAATACGAAACAACAGAATAGTGTCTGTAAAAATATATTCTCAATTTATCGTTTCTCTTATTTTTTAATACTAAACTTTTGATGAAGCAAATCTTCATTTCAAAATACTGAGCCCTAGGTTTTTTTGACCATATGTTTAATAATATTTATCATAATTTTTCCCGAATTCCGCATGATTCACTTAAGTAATCCCCATATCTTCTATTTTAAAAGCACCCCGTTTTCTTATTGTTTTGTATCTGTCTATTCAATATCCATATCATCTACTTTAACTATGAATTCTTAGATCATAATCAACAGCTCAATTTGAATATTGTCTAACACAGTAATCAATCGTTACTTAATGATCTCATTAATAATTTTTTTTTCAATTTTTCAATATATATATATATATATATATATATAATATTTCTGTAATATTGCTGGTGAATAGTAATGATAAATGTAAGATGTGGCGAGTGGGTGGTATTATTGTAGTATTGACGAGGCGGTCTTGTAAATTAATCCAGTTTATTGCACATCTTGAAATACATATTAAACATATTGCTTTCCAACATCACAAGAAGCAGATAAGAAGACACAAAACACATAACGACATAACAAAGGAATCTAAAATACTACGCGTGGCAGTCAACCACATGTTGAAAGGACAAAGACAGAAGAGGAGGGATTTTCCAGAGATCTCACTATTTATATCCAGAGGGAAATCACATGGTTTGGGTGGGTGGATGGTTGCAATTCCAAAAGCGGGTAGCGGGTAGCTAGTTAAAATAACTAAACGGTTGTCCAGAAGGACTGGACCATAGATAAATCAAAAACTATTAAAGATTAAATTACTGGGAATTATAACATATATATATATATATAAAGATCATACAAATAATTAAAATTAAATTAATTTAAATGGCACATATAATTTTTTAAAATTGAGTAAATTCAGCTAACAGCACTCAATAACATAAATATGTAATATTATTTTAAATTAAAATATTTCTTACTATTATTAAATGCAAAAACATATGTAAAAAAATAAAAGAATGTTTTTATTATGGATGTTTATAAATGTAATTGACAAAACACAACTTTGAACATTCGAATTTACTTCTGAGTTTATACATATCCTTTTACATATGCTTAAGAATAATTTGATTTTTAATCAATATACTTTGTTTCAGATGAAATCTTAATACACTGGTAGGCATTGAGGTTGTTATACTGATCACTAAAGCGTGATTCAAAATTACGAGGCCCATTGCCAATAGTTTTTCTGTTACTTAAGTTTCGAGGATTTTATGCAAAACAATCACACAAAAAATGAATAAATAAATAAACAGTTCCTTAAGAGCGATGCGAATTTATTATCGAAAATCCAATCCTTTAAATACAGGATTCAGCAGCAATATTCACAGAGTAAATCCCCGAAGGTCTTCACACTTTCAACAGCAATCAAACACATTCATCAGTGTTTAAAAATACACGTAAGTAAAAAATTATTCACAGGCACAGGCGAGTTAATCGCTAGTCAAAAGAATCATCACTATTCGCTGGATAAAATCAGACTCACTAGTTGCGGCTGGCACTCCTATTTACAGTCGCGGCAGAAACTTCCAGAAATATAACCACTCGTGTCATCGAGCGTGACGCTTATGGAGAGATCCACTACTTTCTAGAAGAATCCAGAGGGTTCCGAACTCGCCATTATGGTCTCCAATGACGCCAAAATGGTCGCCAACTTGGTCACCAAAAATGATGCCAACTTAGCTCTACCACCAAGATTTCGCCAGGTTCTCATTGAATCGCCATTATAACGTAAGGGGAGGCATTGCTTTTAAATGGTATAATTTTAACCTGAAATAAATATAACAGAGTAATATAAATGCATTAAACACCCAAATACAAATTAGTTGCACTATTTACACAAAATTTGTAACAATATATACAATAAATAAATTAATCCGTCCAGCAAAGAAAATGCGACGCCATGAAGATTCGTCCGTGCAAATATGCAGATATTGGCAAATACATAGCTAAATAAGTGTGCGATCTGACGAGTTACCATTTTGTTTTCTGTTGATAATCACAAAGTACGGAACTAGAAATGTCAAGGGGAGCAATACCACTTGCCGATGTGACATATAGTTTTTAAGTGCCATAAGACATGATATCCGGTCAACTCTGGTAAATTTCAGAGGCATTTTGACGTTTGCTGTAGACAGTTGCGCTGTCTTACCTTCGCCAGCTGCAAAATGGCATTTTCCAATAGGACAATTCTTGTTCACACATTGCATTCATCATTATATCAGCCTTGCAGTATGCTCAGTTTTTTGGTTAACCTGAATATATCTTCTGATTTCTCTCCATACAAGCATATCCAATAAGTGATTGGCTATCGTTTGCTTGATCTACCTTAACTTGTATAGGATGATAGGTAATCATCCAGGCATACATTGAAGAGCATACAGGCTTGTATTCCACTTGTATGCTATTTGAATTTGTAAAAGAGAGATGCTTGCATACTCGTGAACGATGATCCTTCTTTATACTGATCCCCTGCACCATTTTCATCACTGTATAACAATAATCTTTTTTGCAAATAACATTATTTATTTATAGATGCATTTTCTATTCTTTTATCAATATACAGAATATTCTATCCACTCTTTCATGGCGTGACATTTTCTATGTCTTGCAGTATATTAAGAGTCGTATTTGTTCGGAATTATTCAGAGTACTTAGTGGATGGTGTTTTTTGAAAATTATCCGAACGTAAAACAACAATAAAAAAATTGAATTAAAATGGAACCCGCGGAAGATGAATGTATGTTATACCACTTAAAGATGATCTTAGAGCATATAAATATTTGCGCAATTGATATTGTCATAAGAATTTTAATAAAATCGGAAAATTTGTAAGAGTACAAAAAGGGATAAAATAATCAAATGAGTTATATAATCTATGGATATTAAGAATATGTAAAATGTAGGATTCTCTCTCGTATGGTGTAGTAAATGGGAGGAAGGGGGTATTGAAAAAAATTCAATACAAACTAAAATTGTATTTAATGTTCTAATAAAAAGACCATCTGCCCATTAATTTCAATTGATAATTTAAACAAATCTACTTATTGCAAGGTACATAAAGTTGCATTACATTTTATAAATAAATAAATTATTAAACGATTTTTTGAATAATGCACATAAAAATTGTAATTAAATTAAAATATCTTAAGAGTCTTGGGATATTAATTATAAAATATTTATTCTTAACAATACTTGTATTTAAATTTATTTTGAAGTCGGCAGGGGGACGCAGTTGGTTTGTCACTGGCCTTCTGCACCTAAGGTTACGGGTTCAACCTCGGCCCAAGTAGGGGGATTTTCATGATGCAGAAAATCGACAGTGGCCATGTCATATGATTTTACGGCATGTAAAAGATCCCTAGAGTGTCTGTTTGGCTTGAGTTCTATCGGCAAAATTAAATCCTAGTTCTGGTTTGCTTTGTCAGAGCTCAGGTGCCTCCCTCAAGGGGGAAACTGGCCGTGAAAACTACTTGCGGTGATTGGTATCCGCCTACATGGTGCCGCTCTAAAAAGAGATACTAGCTTCGGGGGAATATACTAGGAAAGCAATGATGAAACACCAATCCACAGCCCATTAGAAATAAAAAAATCATTTATTTTTAATTGTTTAATTGCTACATTATGTGTTTATTTTGATACATATATAAAATTACATTTATTTTGGAAAACAAATCAATAGATATAATGGATTTTCCAATAAGGACTTGACAACTTTTTTTCAAAATAAAATGAAAACCATTTGAGATATTTCAAAAACTTTATATTATCGGGTTGAGGTACATTAAAAACATTTATGAATGGAACTCGACTTCGCTCATATGGCCACCGCGGGCACGTTTGCAGCGGTCGATTCGTTGGACCCAATTTTCCATGACTCGGCCACACATTTCGGCCGAAACGGCTGCTATTTCGCGTTCAATGTTGGCTTTGAGCTCTTCCAACGTCGTCGGCTTATTAGCATAGACCAATGACTTAACGTAGCCCCAAAGAAAAAAATCTAGAGGCGTTAAATCGCACGAACGAGGCGGCCAATCGACAGGTCCATTTCTTGAGATAACACGCTCATCAAACTTGTTCTTCAATAAATCGATTGTAACGTGTGTTGTGTGGCTTGTGGCGCCATCCTGTTGAAACCACATGCTGTCCAAGTCCATATATTCCAATTCGGGCCAAAAATAATCGCTAATCATGGCACAATAATGATCACCATTCACAGTAACGTGGCGACCACTATCGTCGGCGAAAAAATATGGCCCTATGACGAGGCCGGCATCCAAATCGCACCAAACAGTTATCTTTTGTGGACTAAGTGGTTTTTCATTAAGCACATGTGGATTTTCACCCGCCCAATACCGCATATTTCGTTTATTGACAAACACATTGAGCCAGAAATGAGCTTCGTCACTGAAGATGATTTTGCGATGAAATTGATCATCTTGGTGCATCTTTTCCAGAACCCAATCGGAGAACGTACGTCACTTCGAATGTTCCATCGGCTTCAATTCTTGAGTGAGCCTGATCTTGTATGGGTGTAAAGTAAGATCCTTACGCAAAATTCGCCATAAAGTGGTCTTGGCGATGCCCAACTCTTGAGAACGCTGTGGAATTTACTGATTTGGATCATTTGCTACGGACGTTTCAACGGCAGCGATATTTTCGACACTTCGACCAACCCGTAGTCTCACTGGCACGGCAACATCACACAACGAATATGTAGACTCAAACCTTTTCACTTAACTTGTTACTGCCTGTCTACTAGGGCGAGAATTACGACCGAAAATCGGAGTTAACGCTCTTAAAGTAGCGGCCACCGACTCCGAATTTCTGTAGTAAATTTTTAAGATTTGCAGACGCTGTTCGTTCGTGTACTTCACCATGATGAAAAGGTTATGTCTACTGAATAAACTGACAGTGACAGTTCGGTGTTAAGTGAAAAGGTGCGTTCACAAACTAAATTCAAAATTGTCAAGTCCCTATTGGAAAACCCCTTATATATACGGGCGTTTAAGATCAAATAAATATTAGTAAAAATAAAGAATATAATTTTAAAATGTATTCCCTCTATTATCAACCCTGTAAAATACAACATAGTTTTATCAAATCATGTGTTGATAAACAAAGGTATCGAATGAAATTGAAGCTCCTACGTTGTTATTAAATCCTTCTACTGTTTTGAACAACTTGTTTCAAATATTTACAAATAATCTAACTAATCTTTTCGTGAAAATGATAGCCCGGAATTAAAAAGTGAACTTAAGTTAAAGCAATAAACAAGATGCAAACTTTTCAAACTTAAAGTAAGAGAATGTGTTTAAGTAAGCTCTCTCGATATGTCTTTTTCTTAGGTTTAGAATTCTCTTGAATATATTTTGAGTTTCGTACAAAATAAGTCTACGTAAACACCGTGAAATCGATATAGTAATAAAATATTTATGTCAACAAATATATTTTTCTGTAAATATTTTCTTTAGAGGTTTTAAAAAAACATTTAACTGTTGTAGTGTAAAGTAAATGAATCCTTTGGTGAAGTTACTAAAATTATTTTTATTTTAGCGAACTGTTAGAATAACCAATTATTATTTTACCAATTAGTTATTTTGTACAAATAAAAAAAAAATTAAATGTTTATTTGGAAGGAAAACATATTTCAAAACATATGTATGATACCCCAAGAATTGTTGGAAGTATTCTAAAAGAAATACTTCCAAAACTTATAAAAGCTTGTGAAGAATCATTCTGTTGAACTTGATTTACTTCAGTCCAATCTACTTCTAGTAGAATAGAATAGAAGTATATCTAAGCTTGCATTTGATGCTCCTTAAAATGCTTAAATAAGTTTCCTAATTTTTAATTCAGAATCAACAAGAAAATGTAGAATATCTTGTACATTTTCCATAAAAAGAAATTTATCAAATTAAAATGAAAATATCCAGCGTGAAAATATTTAGCTCTTCTTCGATTTTTTTTTTTTAATGTTGTTTAAAGATAACGCAATAAAAGAAAGAAAAAAATGGATAACATGATTGAAAAGTAATGTCCTTTTTCAGTTCAGTATCAATTCTATTTCTTTACAAAATATACAGTGGAGAAATACTTCCAAGTTTAGAGAAACAGCTTAAGCAAGGGCTTAAGTACAAAATTGGTGGGACAATTATTTTTTAGGAACATGTATAATTTAAATATACTTTCAGAAAATTTTTATTACTCTCAAAAAGTCAAATTAAAAGATAATACATAAATCGTGATTTAATAAAATTTCTTAACTTTTATCAATCTTACTTTGTTGTAACTCAGAGTTTCTCAATCTGTGAGGAGCACCCCCCCTTGGGGGGCGTGACAACTCTCTAAGGGGGGCACGAGCATATTGAAAAGTCGAGACAAAAAGATTATTTAAAAAAATTATTAATTGACTGAAAGTAAACAAACAAAATACATTTTGACATAATAAAAAATAAAATACACATTTACACTGATATATTATAGTTATAAATATATCAGTGCTACACAATGTATTTTATAATTAATTTAACAATACTGTTAAAAACAAGCATATTAATTACCGTGGGCTTGTCATATATATAATTTAAAACAAAAATTAACCCTTATCTTGGTAATTTTTGTACGGTTTATAATTAAACCTTAACTTCCAATCAAAAGTTTCGCGATTCGCTTCCTAATGCTAACCGTTTTCCACGTAAGGAACGCGTTTATGATGTATTGGTGGAGAGGGGAGGAATAAAGAAGCAAAAATAATCTGGAATAAGTAAGACCTTGGACCTTGACAAACATTGTCAAGGGCCTTTTATTGCATTCCAAAATCTTTGGAATAATTTTACAGATAGCAGTGCTCAGAAAAGATCGTACTACGGAAAGACGTATATATACGTCAGGGGAAATAAACGCTTTGGCTTAGCGAGACGTTTATATACACGGGGGAGGTAGCTTAAGAGGTTAAAGTTGTGTTGTAGTTTTAGCGTCAAAGTATAGTATTATTTAATTCTCACAGTACATTGTTATTGTATGAGAGGAGGAGCGCGATGAATTAATTGAATATTGGGTCGTGAATATTGCAACTTTGAGAAGCACTGTTGCAACTAGAATTTTAAATTGAATTTGTCTCAGCCAGCAAAACATTTTATATACAAGATATATATCTTATGGATGTTTTTTTCAGGAATGTGTTCTATGTTTAAAAAAATAGTCATTTTATATATATGTTTCATTCTAACAAGAAAATAATTTTTATATAACATTATTATATAGAATTAAAGCTAAAAAACCTTTTACTAAAATTTACTTTTATTTAAAAATTAGTATATTTTTTTTTTCAAATAACTAACGGAATGAGAACTTTAGCAAATGATTTAATAGGTTCGAGAAAAAAGAAATGTTTATAATCGCAAAAATAGAATAATGAACAAACTTAAAAATTACCTTCTGATCTATCGTCACATTACAAAACTTAATTGATTTGCTTGAAATTTATGAAAAATAACTTTGCCAGATACATATATGAATTTTATGGGAATATTCCTGTTAAAAAATTTGTAATATTCAAAGTACAGAAATTTAGAAAAATTTCATATCCAATAAATCTAGATTCAAAGCACAATAAATTAAATTCATGTAATCAAAAATATAGTTTAAAGATATTTTCATTGCTTAAAAAAGTGTAATTCACGAAAATCAACCTATTTTCTAGGTCATGACTAAGAACACAATAAATTGATGGAGTATAAGGTGTCTTATTTGTTTGCTTGAAAAAATTTTTAAAAAATAATTGAAAAAAATTATAATATTTTTGAAGAAGTTAAAAAAATACAATAAAAATAGTTCAAATTTAAAATGGAAGATGGTATCACAAGTAGAGTATTTAGTAATAAAATACTTATATTTTAAACAAAATCAGATTTCATTGTAATAAATAAAACATTATCTATGACACACATAAATACGCCTAATAAAATTCATAGATTATTTTAATATCAGTACAAGAAATCCATTAACACCTTTTCTGCTTTTCCCGAGCTGAGTTTGGGCAGGCGAAATGTATCATCCTGGTTCATCCCGAGTACAGCTCGGGCACTGAGAAAATTTACGCTGTGCAATCTGTATTTCCCGAGTTATTTCACATGTGCTTTTTATGGTTTTGAATAATTGAAAAGTATCACTTGGTGGAGTTTTCTGCAATAAGAACACATCCTTCCGCTGTGTGTATCCCCCCTCTTGTCTGAAAGACGCTTTGTTGACACATTCTCCCAACAGAAAAAGAAAAGTAATCCATCACGACAGTGTATTATTTGTTGCTCAAACAGAGACAAAGTAAGGGAAAAAGTAAGAAGTGGAGCAAGATTCTATTGTCTAGATCGCGATGTCGGGTTATATGTGCAGTACCGTGTTTTCGAATTCATCATACACGATCAAATTTTAATAAATAATTTCATAATCATTTATGTAAACGCAGAAGATGTAAATAAAATTTGTAATTCAAGATATTAGCTAGATATTCTATTTGTGGTTAGCGTGAATGGACTCCAAAGTCTAATGATTTCTGACACACAGAAAGTCAACTTTGTAGATAAATGACTGGAAGGTGTTAAATAACCCATGCACATTTAACGGGAATGTATTAAAAGTTAACTTAATCTATGTTTTCCACATATCGTCGTTTTTAATACAAATAGACATCTTTCTCTTTGAGTACATGAATTTCCACGATACAGTGCAAATTTCTGCAGTGCTAATAACACTAGAATTCCAGAAACTCTGGTAAAACATTTCATTCTTTTTATTCTTTGAATTTCTGCCAAATCTTTTTCCTACTAAGAAATAAAAGAAAAATACTTTAACCACGAAATAAGGTCGATAGTACGTAAACGATTTCCCCAAAACTGAGTCATTCTCTGTAAGTAGTATCGGAAGATTTTGAGAATACATTTTATTTCCTTAGGATGATTCACTTTATTCTTTACTCTTTCCTGATAACTCAATTTTGTAAAAGAGGGTTTTCTCCAAATTTCTGGTAAATTTTTATGTTACAGTTATATAAATCTACGCTTAGTGACTATTACGACTTTTTTCACTTGTGTGAAATTGACATTTCATCAATGAAAATTATTTTTTTTATATACTTCAAAATAATAATGATAAGTCATTAAAATTGTATTTTTTTAAATGAAGCTTAACAAAGCTTATAAAATGGCATATATTCTTTAATTTAAAAAAATTTAAATTTAAATTTTATTACTAATAGACATTAAATTAATACAATTTGAATATATTGATAATTTTGAAATTTTGTGTACACATTATCTACAACGAAATTTTATAAATAAATAATTATTTTAAATGTCCTATAATTTGTACATTTTTAGAACAATATATTTTAAAATTCAAACAAAACTTTAATTGTATTTTTTGAAGCAGATATAAGTTGTTTTTTTAATTTAGTTAAAATATTACACTCGTACGGGAAAATTTTAAGAGTTTATGACCACTTTTTGTGTTAGAAGATGGTATTCGCATGATTTGAAAAAAGTGCAGTTATTTTTTTCTCTGTCTTTCTCTTATTATTAACATATAGTTCAAAAGTAAAAATTTAAATTAATAGTTTTTGATAAAAATTTCTAAATTCCATACTTTTAAATGAAAAAAAATGGATGTGATACGAATGCGTTGTGTGTTTTATTAAATCCGTCTAAGTTTAAATAATCTCAAATATTTCTAGCATATGTGATACATTCTGAGAATAATTACAATCCGATATTTATCACAAGCATAAGATCTCTGAAATTTATATTATGCTTTAATTTTATAAGCAAAAAACACAGGATTTCTTTTCGCTAAAATTTTTCAATCAAATTTATTGTAAGTAGTACTGAAATCAAGTAGCTAAGTAATTGCATTTATTAAAACTCCAATTTTTATTTTTGTTTGCTTTACTGATTAATTTCCAATTCTATAATTTCAACATCCTTTCATGTATCTCTCATACATTTTTATTTTGTTGTCTAGACACCTTTAGCAATTGAAAGATTCTCAATAAGAATGAGAAATATCAAAAATTGCATCGTACAGTAAACATTCTCTTCAGAAATATTTAAAACAATAAAATTACTTCATATGTCTTCATATTCAATATCTAATTATTGAGTAACATAAAGAGATTATAAATATTTATAATACAAAACAATTAAACTGAATTAAAGACGACTATGAAATCAAATATGTGTTATTTTAATTAAAAACGACCAACTTAGTAGTTTATCTATGTTTCCCTAATATCTAATACATCTTGAGGATCTGCTTATTAATTTAATTTGTTTATTATAGATTAATTTTATAATTTTATCAGCAAATGATTTACTTTTAAATTTATAATGAATAAAATGGTTGCTCACAGCGTGATTTTTTTGAATTTTGATTTTATAATGTAATAACTTTAATGTTGCATTGTATCGTATCAAATAAAAATTTTGAGTAATAGACATGATTTAAAATTGCATAAAATAAATAGATTATTATTTTTTTCATTTCTTGATATTACTTATAGAATTATAATTTTTCTATTCAATCCTAACTTGCAAAGCATTTCTATTAAAGATTACTAAAGACTGCTACAAATATGGACACATTTTCCTAAAATTTTATTCAAAATGTCTATTTCTTAAAGAAAGCTTTAGTATTCATTCAAGCATTCATTCTTTCATCTTCGTTTAATATTTTCTATCTCATATAATTATATTACTGACAATTAAATTTACGCCATGAAGGAGGGTATCATACAAATTTCAAATTTCACCGAAAGGAAAAAAATTATGGTATAAGCAAATGATTAACATTTAAGGAATCCGACTACGTTCAGAACCGTGATTTTAAAAATGCACATAAATGGATCATTTTCATGATATTTAGTGTCACTTAGATTAGAATACACGTATAAAATTGTTTTAAGGACATTTTGACCAAAAAAAAATTGTTTAAATACAATATTTCGGCAAAAAATTAACTTAGAATAACCTTTCTTTTCAAAATGTTTTCCTTTTATGAAGAATACTTCTATTATAATAATATTTTGCCTGTATATAGCTCAGACATCTGTACAGAGGCTAAACTATGATTTTTAAAAAATTCACATTATTTTCAGAGTTACAACCATTGAAATAATTATCGGTGTTTGTTTTTTTTTCTTAAATTTTTTCCCTTCTTTTGTCGTAAAACATAGATAAACCCACTTCTAAGTTATATATTTCAAAAATTCTAGTTGAGCTTCTATACAGAGGTCTGGCAAAATATTATTATAATAGAATCATTTTCCACCAAAAGGAGAATATTTTGAAAATGGTTCATTCTATGTTCGTTTTTTGTCAAAATATTGTACTTAAATAATTTTTTATTGTAATACTATTCTTAAAACAATTTTATATACATTTTCTAATCTAAGTGTTACTAAATATCATAAATATTATCCATTTATACACTTTTGTAAAATCACGGTTCCGAACGTAGTCGGATACCTTAAGACGGCACGAAATTACTTGTTCAGATCTGTCATTCAAGTCGAGTTTGACTCGACATGTAACCGGCTTAAAGCCGTTTTAGCTACCAGAGAAGGCAGCTATGTGTATTAATTTAGGACTAAATATACCAGAGGTGGCGAACCTTTTTGGATCAACGTGCCATTTTTTCTAAAGAAGTGTTTAACGAGGTATAGACGTGCCGTCTAATAATTTTGACTTGTGATTATTTGGAAAATAATAAAAATAAATACTAGCAACACAAAACTCTTTATTTACTACAAAAAAATACCAACGGCACTGCATTGTTTTAAATGTTTTAGTTCTACATGTAATTCAAATTATAAAGTAACATTAGTGTGACTTTGTTGTTGCAGATTGCATGATAAATAACTTATTTTAGGATTGTAAGATGCTACTTAATTCGAGTCATCTGCCAAATGGCTTTTAAGAAATTAATTATTTTTGCTGTAGTTCACTTTTTTTGACAAAAGGATTTATGATTTTTTTTCAAAGTGCCGTCTTACAGACGATGTTCTGCATACCATTATTCCAGAACTTCCGTTTTGTTGCCTTTACTAATAATGCCATGTTTCTCCATCCACCAAATTTGAAATTCTCTATTACACTTACTACACTGCTGGCCACCAAAAATGTAACACACTGAAGGAAGCATGAAAATAACATGAAATTTACAACATGTATTAGTGAAGGTGAGATATGCAAATGATTACAATTTCAGCACAGACACACATCACGCATGCCTGTGACTCCACCTCAAAACGTTATTTAAGGCTTAGAAATTTCGACGATTTCAAGTTCGGCAGTTGTGTTTTTCCTGTGATTTTTTCAAAAAACGATCAGTTATGTCTCGTAGAAAACAGCGATCAGCTTTTGATCAAGTATCCAAGTTCGACAGAGGAAGGATAGTGGCCTACCGAGATTGTGGATTATCTTTCAGGGAAATCGGCAGTCGTGTAGGACGAAACCAAACAACTCTAATGCGGATATATGACCGTTGGATGCAGGAGGGTACGACGGACCGACGTTGTCGATCGCATCCTCCTCAGTGCACCACTTCACGGGAGGACAGGCAAATTGTGAGCATAGCTGTGATGCATCACTCAGTCACATCACGAACCATAACACAGCACATTGAGTCTGTAACGCATCATTCAGTGTCTGCGCGTACCATTGGACGCCGTTCACAGCAGAGTGGTCTGTCCACAAGACGTCCATTGCATGGTCTACCCTTGACGCAGAACCACAGACGTCTACGCCACCAATGGTGCGATGAAAGAATAATGTGGATTTCAGAATGGAAAGAAGTCTTTACTGACGAGTCACGCATCTGTCTGCACCGCCACACTAGTCCTGCACCGGTTATTATGGTATGGGGTGGTATTGGATATCACTCTCTCACTCCTCTAGTACGCATTGCCGGTATTTTAAACAGCCAGCGCTACATCTCCGAGGTGTTGGAGCCAGTTGTCCTTCCTTACTTTCAGGGCTTGGCCACAGCCATATTTCAACAGGATAATGCGCGCCCACACGTGGCACGCATTGTCCGAAGGTTCTTCGTCAATCACCAGATTGAATTGCTTCCCTGGCCGGCTCGCTCTCCGGAGCTTTCGCCGATAGAAAACTTGTGGGCCATGGTTGCTCAACGATTGACCTAGATTACACCCCCAGTTACCACACCAGATCAACTTTGGCAACGTGTGGAAGCTTCTTGGTCTGCTGTACCCCAAGAACACATCCAAAGTCTCTTTGAATCAATGCCGAGGCGTGTGGCAGCGGTGATCTCCAACAATGGCTGCTACTCTGGCTACTGATTCTGGCAGTAACCACACTTCACAGAAGTCTATAAATTTAATCATTTGATACTTGGTCAACATGTTATCTATAAAATCAACTTTGTTGTGCTATTTGTTGTCTTTCTTGGTGTTGCATTTACGGTGGTCAGCAGTGTATATTCACTTTTTGTTCTGTTGCTGAACTAGCCATGTTGAATGACTGTTAAAATTTGTAAATATATCACAGATAAACTTTAAAATATAGTTGTGTCAATGAAATTAACTATGCTATGCTTAGACAAACTTTGCATCATAAGTAACTGTAGTCTACGACATAATTAAGACAAGACAATAACAAACGAGTGTCCTTTCCGCTCCCCACGACCGATCACTCGCGTTTTTTCCTAATACTTCATAATGAGCTTTGAAATTTTGAAATAAAATACAAACCATTTTGATCACTGACGCGCCAAAACTATTGTGTCGCGTGCCATCAATGGCACGCGTGCCACTGGTTCGCCATCCCATATACCCTCAAATTAAATACAAATTTAATCATGTTTTCTTGTTATTCACTTCTATATATTTCTTCATATGTACAGTAAGTAATATTTTGTTATTTGCCTTTCATCGTGATGTCACAATTTTAATAACTAACATGTTGATCTGTTATAATGAGCTGTTTATATAACATAACATAAATATAAATTTTTAAACACACATAGATCTGACACAGTTGTGACAATATTCGCTTTGACTTGGCTCGTTATAAACTAAATGAATAACTAATACTATTCTTAGCATATTCTGTCAGTGGAATTCATTATTATCCAATATCAGTCGGAGAATCTAAGCCTCGAAATTCTATTTCAATACGACAAATGATGTGAATAAGATGCGACAGTAGTTAACTGACAGATTCATTACTGTAATGAGTTCAGTATTTAAATTATTGAACGGTTCGTCATGATTATTATGTCACATAGAGAGTTTCAAATCTTATAAATAAAGTATTTGTCTCTGATAATATTAAAAATGCAATACTACAAGAAATTTAAAAATTTTAGGGGATGAAATAATATTTTTTTCTTAAAAGTAATGGTGGACGTGGTAGAGTAGTGGTCAAGGTAAGTGACTCATAGTCGGCATGTCACGAGTTCGATATTTGTACCGCTGAAGAGCAGCCGCGTAAGGGAGCGATGTACGAGACTCAAACGTCCTCCCGTTGGCGTGGTGTGAAAGTTAGGAGAGGGGGGTACCAGCTCAGGTGTTATCCTCATCATTTGACCATGGTTCAAAATTACAAGATCCGTCACCAAAGGACTCGAGTAGCAGAATAGTGCGACGTAAATATTCACTCATCCACTCTTAAAAGTAATGAAAAATAAATTTTTGTTTTATTTCTTTGAATAATATATTAAATTTTTAAGTTATATTTGAAAATTAGAATATTAATAATAACTCCATTTTCTTTTATTTTTTCAGGAAATATTTATAGTGAAACTTTTAAGAGAAAACAGATAATATATTAATAATATTACATCAAAATTAGTACTAATTCTCAATTTTTGCTGCATTTACAGAGACTAATTTTTAAAACTAATTAAAAAAATTCTTTTTTTTAGCTAATTAGACATTTTTTGCTCTAAAAAGGCTTATTCGGTATATTGCTTTTATTGTTTTAGTTGGTCGCTTAGTTCGTCAAATTTAGTTGGTTGTCTTACACTAAAGAGTGCCTAGTTTGAGATAATTGAAATATATATACTAAACTCATTTTTATAAAATAAATAGTGTTTTACAGCTTTACACATACATAATATGTATCAAAACCAGTAATAAGTCAGAAAATGTTTTCCTTCATATTTTGAATTCCTCACCTACCTTATTAGTCTCTAATTTATTTATTTTAATTTTTTTTTTTTTTTTTTTTTTTTTGTTAGCTAAATCTTAAAAATGTCCTTTAAATTTTTCAAATTATACAAAAAGTATTGGAAACCTTTTAATACTTTTAATGATTAATTAATATAATTCATTTTAATAATACTTAAATGTTTTTTTATAATTTAATTCTAAAAAACTTATAAAATTGAAACGAACCTGAGTTCATATTAGTGTTTAGTGATAAATCATTCAGAGCATTCAGAGACATTATAAAACTCAAAAGCTATTTCTCAATCCCAAAATCTTAACCTGTTATCTACATCATTGTGATTTACTGCACTTTTTTCGTCTATATATATATATATATATATATATATATTTGAGTCTCTAGATTGAAAATTATGGAATATACATAAATAAAATACTCGACTTCGAGTAATTTAATCTTTTTGAGCTAATTAATTAAATTGGTACTTTAAAGTACCATCAGTACACAAAGGTCTAAAATATTCTCATAATACAAAAATACCGAATGGCTTTTTTAACAGTTTTATCTCTTAAAAATACTAAATAATCAGAGAATACTAATATTATACAGCACTAAAAAAATTTAATTTTGAAAAACTGTACATTTTAAAATTTATTTACTTTTTTTAACGCATAAAAATAGGTTTTACACATAAACTTAACTTTATGATATTCAAAGAAACAATTTTTCTTTTCATTACTACACAAAAATATAAACAAGTTGTGTATTTTGAATGAGGTTTCCATTGAATATTTTCTTAAGGTATCCGACTACGTTCGGAACCGTGATTTTGCAAATGCGTATAAATGGATAATATTTCTGATATATAGTGTCACTTACATTAGAAAATGTATATAAAATTGCTTTAAGAATAGTATTACAATAAAAAAGTATTTAAGTACAATATTTTGACAAAAAATGCACATAGAATGACCCATTTTCAAAATGTTCTCCTTTTGTGAAAAATGCTTCTATTATAATAATATTTTGCCTGTATATAGCTCAGACCTCTATACAGACACTCAACTAGAATTTTTGAAATATATAGCTTAAAAGTGGGTTTATCCATGTTTTACGACAACAGAGGGGAGAAATTTTAAGAAAAAAACGCCGATAATTATTTCAATTAGTTGTAACTCTGAAATTAATGTGAATTTTTCAAAATTCCTAGTTGAGCCTCAATACAGAGGTCTGAGCTATATACAGGCAAAATGTTATTATAATAGAAGCATTTTTCACAAAAGGAGAACAATTTTAAAAAAAAGTTATTCTGAGTTAATTTTTTCCCAAAATATTGTATTTAAATAAGTTTTTTTTTTGTCAAAATGTCCTTAAAACAATCTTATACATGTATTCTAATCTAAGTGACACTAAATACAATGAAAAGTATCCATTTATGTGCTTTTTTTAAAATCGCGGTTCTCTGAACGTAGTCGGATACCTTAAGGCACTGCATCCTGGGATAGAAAATTCTGTGTTTTCTGAACGTGAACCACTGCACCTTGGGTCTTGTTCAGTCTTTTGATCGTCTGTTTCAGAAACTGAGAAAAATGTCTGCGGGTTATCTGCTGGGACTTCTTCGTCTGAAGAATCATCTGTTACTTTATCACTCAGATGGTTGTTTTAGTAATAAATCCAAAGCCGTTTGAAGACTGAGCTTCTTTTTTCCAGACATTCTAAAGAGAAGAAAATAATTATAGCACCTTAAAAACCTCCTATTGTTGTTGGATCTCAGTTATACACACAAAATTTTTAATGTTATTTTTTTGAAGAAAGAATAGATATTTCATTTAATTGAGAGGCAAAAAACAAGTTCAGATTCAAATTTCAAAATTTTCTGAAACCGTTAATAAAGCAATAAAAAAAGGTGAAATAAATAAGTTAAACTAAAAAGAAATGCCAAAAAAGCAACTCTAAGCAACTTTAGTAATTTTACTACAACACAACAAAAAACAATAATAAACTGCACAGATGAAATGTAAGTGCTTTCTATAGCATTCAGTACTTACGGTACTTATAAGTGCCACAAAGTTATTCAAATATAAAATCAATTAAATACACTGTTCATTTAAAAAGTATAAAATATATACACTGTTACACACAATATACACTGCTGGCCACCGTAAATGCAACACCAAGAAAGACAAAACATAGCACAACAAAATTTATTTTGTAGATAACATGTTGACCAAGTATCAAATGATTAAATTATTAGACTTCTGTGAAGTGCGGATCCTACCAGAATTAGTAGCCAGAGTAGCCGCCATTGTTGGAGATCACCGCTGCCCTACGCCTCTGCATTGATTCAAAGAGACTTTGGATGTGTTCTTGGGGTACAGCAGACCAAGCAGTTTCCACACGTTGCCAAAGTTGATCTGGTGTGGCAGCTGGGGGTGTAATCTCGGTCAATCGTTGAGCAACCATGGACCACATGTTTTCTATCGGTGAAAGATCCGGAGAGCGAGGCGGACAGGGAAGCAATTCAATCTGGTGATAGACGAAGAACCTTTGGACAATGCATGCCACGTGTGGTCGCGCATTTTCTTGTTGAAATATGGCTGTGGGCAAGCCCTAAAGGTAAGGAAGGACAACTAGCTCCAACAC
>BMAV01014308.1:116172-126657 GCA_019973955.1 Trichonephila inaurata madagascariensis | reverse complement strand
CTTGCAGACAGACCACTCTGCTGTAAACGGCGTCAAATGGTACGCGCAATCACTGAATGATGCGTTACCGACTCAATGTTTTGTGCTATGGTTCGTGATGTGACTGAGAGATCCGTCACTGCCATGCACACAATTTGCCTGTCCTCTCGTGAAGTGGTGCACTGAGGAGGATGTGATCGACCACGTCGGTCCGTCGTACCCTCCTGTATCCAACGGTCACATATCCGCATTACAGTTGTTTGGTTTCGTCCAACACGACTACCGATTTCCCTGAAAGATAATTCACAATCTCGGTAGGCCGCTATCCTTCCTGTGTCGAACTCGGATACTTGATCAAAAGCTGATCGCTGTTTTCTACGAGACATAACTGATAGTTTTTTTGAAAAAACCACAAGAAATACACAATTGCCGAACTTGAAATCGTCGAAATCTCCAAGCCTCAAATAGCGCTTTGAGGTGATGCCACCAGCGCGCGTGATATGTATCTGCACTGAAATTCTAATCATTTGCATATTTCACCTCCGCTAATGCATGTTGTAAATTTCATGTTATTTGCACGCTTCCTTCAGGGTGTTGCATTTACGGTGGCCAGCAGTGTATATACCAATTACATGTGCTATTCACAATAAATAGTCAAATCGTTTTCTAAGCTCTTAACTAACATAAAATAAATAAGACACCTTTTAACTTTATCTATTTTTGCGGGACAAAAATGACAATCTTGAGAATCTGATCAAAATCGCAGCTGAAAATGCAACTTTAATTTTAAAACTATTCGCCTTTCCCGCTAAAATGCTCATCATAGAACCTGTGCTGCTCTGTATCATGGGAGAGTGGAAATAAAGCAGTATTCCTCTGCTAAGTATCGTCAGAATATTCGTAAAAATGACTGTTCCATGTAATTTTAAAGTGAGTGGTACTTATACCATCAGTAGATAAAGAGTTAATATACTAATTGGTACCACTTTAGAAGCTCGCGCGCGCGAAGCGAATATGGAAACCTAACCAATAATAATAAAGATTTACTTAATTGACTCTGAAAGTCTTGAGGGGGGTTTCAGCCAAGTGATTTCCAAATCTTATATTCCCGAGTTTTAATCCAGCAAAATCCAATTCTAATAAGTATTCAAAGATTTCCTTTGCAATTGAAATCTCTTCTGCCTCATTTAAAATGAACTCCTCACTTACTTTTACCACCTGAATGTCCCTTCTATTCAACTTCACATCTCTTTAAATATCAAACCAATCTCTCTGTGCACCTACCGAGGTTTCTTCAAAAGAAGAGGTTTCCAAATCAATCAAACAATGCATAAAATAGATTTCCCTTGTGGTTAGTTTGAGGGCCCTCTACAAGGTGTCTTTAATGTCGGACATTAGATGCAAAAAGGGTTCAACTAATTAGTTTTGTTAAAGAAATACCTCTTTTGTAAATTATTAATTTAGCTTTAAGAAGCATCCCGCGTTTTAAGAAAATGGGATTTAATAGAAAATGAAAATATTCTTCCAAGAATGATTTTTTTAAACATAAAAATTTTATCTTTGTAATATATATTTTTTTTCAAAATTACAGAAGTAAAAAATTGTACATTAATTTAACCTTACATTTCACCTTTGATGATTAGCGGCAAATATTGTACCTATTTTCTTCAAACTAAATGCATATAACTCTAAAATTTTATAATTTCCAACAAATCAGTCAATTTTAAATTTATCAGTTCAGTATTTGTTAATTTTTCAATTCCAAAGAAAATATATTGTTGAAAACTAAAGTCGATTTTTAATACAATTTTTTTGGAAAAAATCTCTTGTTACTCGTATATTAAGCTGCTATTCCTGCACATGACAAACTACAATTACCAAAACCTGTATTCTAAATTACCCAAATCTATATTATATGAACTAAATCACGACTTAATACTAAGGAAAAAAAATTTGAAAAATATTTGGTCATGTGGTAGATGAGCATTGTAAGAGATCCATTTAAAACAAATTGTTCCGTTGATCCGGGTTCGAGGATTTTATGCAAATCAGTCGCAAAGAACAAAACAGTTCTTAAAGGAGTGATAAAAATTTATTGTCGAAAAACCAATTCTTGAAATACAGGATTCAATAGAATATTTTCTCAGAATAAATCTCAGAAGATCTTCACACCTTCAACACACTCAGACACAATTATTAGTGCCTAAAATACACGTATGTAAAAGATTATTCACAAGTACCACTCGTCTTACTCAACACTCAAGCTAATCGCTGATCGACTCTCCACGGTCAAGGCAAGAAACTAATCAATATTGAAAACAATACTTACTCAGTTTGGGTGAGCGTCTCCCTATTCATAGGCCTCGTGGATCCTTCGAGAAAGATCCTCTTGCGTCATAGATCTTGAAATTAGTGTATTTCTCCACTAATTTCCAGACGAATCCATAAGGTCACAAACTCGCTAAAAATGATGCCAACTTGGCTCTACCACCAAGATTTCGCCAAGTCCCCATTGAATCACCATTAAGGGACGGTGTTGCTTGCGAATATTACAATTTTTACATAAAATAAATATAACATAGAGTAATATAAATGCATTACACATCCAAATACAAATTATTTACACTATTTTACACAAAATTCGTAACAATATCAAATTCTTCATGGTGAGAAAACTGTGATGTAAAAGGCTGTAATTATTTGTATACTGTAAGTGTGTACTGTTATTACTTATATTGAAACAAATTTAAAGAGAAAAGGATCTCAATATTAATACATATGCCATAGGTCACATTCATGTAATCAAAATTTATCATCTATCAACGAAATCATCAATCTTTACCGATACAACTTTATTCAAATCCAAAAAATTTTGTTGCTTGTTTTTGAAAGAGCGATAGGATTAGGGTTCCGAAAAAAGCTGAAACAGAAAATAACTCGTTACTGGATGACCCAATAGCAGGAATTTGATTGGAGGATGAAATGGGGAAGAGATATAACGAGACATCACCTGTAGCAACCTGATAATTGCTCGCTGGCAACTGATATCAAACTGAAACGGTCATCACAATTAAGGGAAGCCTGCAGCATAATGCTCCATTCCAGATATTGTGCTGATCGGATTTAATTGCTCATCGGAATTCGGATATAATGTGATTATGAGTAAAAGTATTAGTCAGTACTGAGAACTGTTATTATTAATTGCATCAATAAAAAATTATGTGAGTCATTTTTTAAGAGGAAAGCCTCGATATACTTCGTTGTCAGCTATAATGTTTAAAAATAGAGGGCGTTGAACTTTGGGTATTACTAAAAAAGCCTTTACTGAGAAAAATAATACTCATGAGATATTCTTGAAGTATTAGATAAAAAAATATTATCACATTTATTTTGAAATAGACATTCGTAAAATTGTTTCAAGATTTATAATTATCCCGGGACGGTTTCGTTATTTTACAACTATCGCAGGATAACAATCCTTTATGGCTCAAATGTATTCCAAATGCCTCAATTCCTAAGAGTTAAGTTAAGGGTTGTATTTTTATCTGTTTCTTTTCACATTCCTGGCTGCGAACACATGACAGTTAATTTGAATAATGAGAATACACACAGTTTGCATAAAATATTCTAAAACAAACCTTAAGTAGAAAATAAATTGAATATGTTTTTGTTGAAAAACTTTAAGATCTAATGGAAGTATTTTTTCCTTGAATTTTTATATTATTGCTCGAAAGAAAGGTATTAAGTTTTTAAATATAATGTCATCATGTTTATGATAAATATATGAGCAAAATTGTAATATATATTTTGTGATACTGACGTATATAGAAAACAGTAACATTAATAACATCGAAAGCTTCGGCCTAACCACCCCCCACTTTTTACAGGTTTAAATTTCCTACCCAAGATTACTTGTATATTTCGTTTCAGAGCCGATTTATTCGAATTCTCATGCACTTTATTCTCTTTCTATGATATTATTTATTTATTTACAAATGGATGTCGAGGGGTTTTATTGATATATTACCGGAAGTGTCTATTTCCCTGAGTAAACAAATACCTTATTTTTCATTTCCCGCGCCTTTTCCCATCAATAATATTTTCAACAACATCTATCATTAAAGAACGTTCCTCAATTGTCATTTTGAAATTGTATACATATCTACAGTAGCTGTTTCTCCGATATAAAAAAAAAATCTCGGATTTATTACCAATTCCACAATCAATCAACTGAGATCGTTGAACTCTTACATAAGCGAAATTTTTGAGGTATGGTCCTTTTAACGCTTAAAGAACGAAACGAATGTTTCAGAAAATCTAATCTTAAAATAAAATAAGCTCCATGGTTTCAAAATGCATTACGTTTTCTTTCACTTAGATAAGTAATGCTGCTTTTGATGGATACCGGAAGTACGTTTCAAGGAGCGAAACAGAATTTTTCCAAAACTGTTTTATTTTTGATAAAATAACCGTAGAAAAAAATTATATTAAAATGTAAAATCTAGTGAATGTAGCGTATCCTTAGCTATTAAAACTTAGATTTATTTTATTTTTAAGTAACAAAAATGACGGAGTATAAAGATAAATACGAATATCTTGAATATTCCTTTGATTAGCCCTAAATCTCTTATCTGCTTACACAAGGATCATTAAACGAAAAGTTATGCAAAATCATAAAAATTTTTGTGAAGTGTTTGTGAAGATAATTGCAATATATCTAAAGGGAAACATTTTTGAAAAAAATAATTCTAATATTTATGTGAATTGAGTGTGTATTATTTATTATTTCTTTAAAATCTGAGTTAAAATAAAATTTAAGACGTTTATAAGACGTTCTGTTTTATACAATTTTTTTTTTTACTACATCGCTATAATTCACGAATAATTTCTAATTATACATAGCATGAGAGAGATTGCAATTCTTTACATGGAAAACATTTCTAGAACAATATTTTCCAAAAATATTCTGTAACACTATCGTTGTTTTTTTTTTTTTTTTTTTTTTCGGTTGAAGGATTGAATATATAAATGATAGTTTTTGATAATTGTAATCTTTTTTAAATTCTACCAAATTTAGTAATGAAATGAGATATTTTAATTTGGTTAAAACAATGCCAAACATATACATTTAATTAATTTTCCTTACGCAAATTAGACATAAAAGGTGAACAATAAGTTTCATAATGTCTAGCATAGTGTAAAATGTAAACCCTTAAGAATATCGATAAGTATTTAACAAAATAGGGAAATCTGGAAAGGGGGAAGATCTTGACGAACATAACATAAAAATCAACAAAATCTGTAACAATAATCAAAATATAAAAATTTTAAGAACAAAACAATTAACAAAATTAAAATTAATAGAATTAAAATATAAACTTTTCTTAAAACAGCTTGCAAAGTCTGAATAATTTTAAAAATAGCAATCTTCATTCGTCAGTGAGCTGTAACACTGATTTTTCCCAAGAGTATGATAATTTTTGTAAACTTAATATTTAGATGTTTTCAGTGAAAACATGTTTTATATTAAATTTTGACTAGGTAATTTTCCTCCGATTTTACACTTTTTTTATCCCCAAAATAAAGTGGGATTATAGCGATTACTCGTTTCACAGTGTTCTTAAAATAGCTCAGTTTACATATCAATAATAGTACGAAACTTATACAAAGAACTATATTGTTATATAAGAGCATTTGTATAGTTTATTATATTTGTTATATATGCAGTATTGTGACGGGCTCCCGCGTATTTTCATTAACATATCCTTTGGGTTCTTTGTGGCCAGAATTGATGGCAACTTTTTTCCAACCAAACCCTAAGAAGTGAAGCGTGAATGAAAGATGCAAATTAGAAAGCTTTTAAATATCAGAAGTTAGAGTAAGCGGGGTGGCAATTTGGGGTATGTGATGATAGTGCGTGATTCAATTGTGAAGTGACAGCCAAAAGAAGTTATCCCGGAGATAAAGCCATTAAGTCAAGGTGCATACCATTGCACTAAAGTAAATACGCAATTTCCATTAAGATTGGATCGGTGATCGAAGTTAAGGTAGGATTGACTATTTAATATTAGGATCTGAGATAGTATTAGAATTGAGTTTAGACGAGTTAGTTATTGATAGTGGTCCGGATTAAAGTAATTCGGTATTATATATATTGTGTGTTTTGTCATCGTAGATTCTCTCACATATATTATTATTATCTAATGTTAGAGGTTTAAGTTGTAAAATCTTAATAAAGCCAAATTAAGATTATGGAATCTTCTTGTTCTTTCGTTAATCCTACACCTCTAGCTCACGCTGATAATCAAAGAGAAGGGAAACCCTAGGGGGGGGGGGGGATATCCCCGTATGATTCGCTACCAGACCCACAAACTTGAAGAGTGTATAGGGGGTACAGAGACGACTCGGAATCACATAGGAATGCAGATTCGCAAATGCCGTAGTTGCGAGTTATGGGTAAAGAAGCAGAGAAAAACACATTAATGTGAAAGAAAACATTTTATTGAAAAGTTGCACTACAACAGGTGCTCGAAATCACGACTAGAAGTCATACGGTAGGCCTGAGAGTGACGATGTATGGAATTCCTTACATTCTGGGAGAATCCTTGCATGTCACGTATCCCCTCGGTAGCTACAGATATTTGAGTAATTCTTTCAACTGAAGGAACGGGTATCTCGTACTCCAAACTCTTTAAGTAAATACAGAAGAAGTCCATGCACTTTCCAACACTTGTTGTAGTATAACCTTTCAATAAAATGTTTTCTGTCGCATTAATGTGTTGCTGTCTCTGTTGCTTTTTCTCTGCTTATTTGCACCATATCTCGCTACTACGGCTTTTGCGACCATGTGTTCCTAAGCGATTCCGAGTTGTGTCTGTACCCCCTACATACTCTGCAAGTTTGTCGGTCTGGTAGCGAATCACCCTGTATATATATATATATATATATATATATATATATATATATATATATATATATATATTCATAAAATGTACGTTTAAGGAAAAACTGATTTCAGATTTTAATTAATAAACTTTTAATGGGATATTTTTTTTCTAAATTTTAAAAGAAATGATTTAAAAACACATTTAGAGTGTTATAAACCGGAATTCTCACGAGTTTTGAAGGAGAAGTGATCGACAGATACGGTAATAATCTTTATTCAACTATGCTATGCTATCCTATTGTATACTACTCAAACGTAAGTATACAATTGAAACAAAATCAATTATCGAACCCTATTAAAATATTAAACGTGTGATCTTATCTTTCGATAACCTCTTCGTGACACTGACCTGCTGACTGTGGAATATTTCAAGGAGAATCGCCAGATTTATATAAGATTACGATCCCTTAAATAACCTTCAGACAATGATCAACACCACACTTAATGCTCTACTTAACAACCTCACTTCAAATCCCTTTATAAATAGCAATGCTCTTTTATATATGTCACGGTTCCTTCACAAAACGGAGTTCTTTTATCAAACATTTATATAGAATCCTTGTAGGTTAATAAGTATAAAGGGGGGTGAGAAATCGCTACAAGAGATGTTAATGTAATATATTTTCAGAATACTGTGGGATGTAAGCAATAAAATTCAATAATTTGCTATTAAAGCATTCCATCAAAGAATGCCTTTACATTTAAAATATTTTGACAAATGAGTAAATAAAAAACTCAAATGAGAAAATTCATAAATTATTAATAAATAATTTACTAGTTACGCATACATATTTAATTAATGATTTATGATATTTATTCAAATGCCAATTTTAATACGACTTTATTCTTGTTTTTTTTATTAATCTTTTATAATCTCGCAACCCGAAGTATAAATCTCGAGTTCAAAAATGCATAATGTAAATATACGAGGCAAATACACTGAACTTTTTTTTTTTGCCGTGCAAAAGGCAGATTCCTTTCCTAAAAAATTGTGCAAAAAGAATTTTCGTAAAAAAATGTATACGACATATGATAAATATGGGTATATGTTCCACAACTTTAAGGGGAGTTAGAAACCTCTCTCTATATATATATACTGACAATGTTAAATTGGCTGTTTTCGATGTACCTTTTCTCAAAATCTGTTATATGTACATGCCTGAAATTTTTCATACAATTAAAGTACACCTTTCTCATTAGACTGAAATGAGCTTTTAGCTAATTGTGAATTTTTTAATAATTTATGAAATATTTTATCAAACATTGTGAAATTTGACCCATTTTTCACACAAAAAATTTGTAAAAAATAAATTTTTCAGTTTTTTACAAAAAGCTCATTTTAGTATATATTTGCCATCATTATAAATATATCATAAAAATTTACATACCTGTTAAAAGTAGTTTCTCAGAAAAGGTACATCGAACATCAAAATTTACATTTTGAGATAAATTGATTTTAATGTCTACAGTGATAATTCTAATCGGCTAGGAAATAAAAAAATAAATGGCTCAATTTAGAATGAAAGATACATGTTTTGGTTTATATCAGACATTCAACTTTTAAGCAAAAACGAAGTACTTTGTTTACATTTTTCGCCATTTAAATGGGTATGGCCCAGTTTCAACGATTATTTAAAAATATTTTTAAGGGCTTCTAATTACCCTAGAGGTTAAAGTAAGGTATTTTAAGAAAGGTTAAAATCTATACAATATGAAAATGCAAAAATCTCAACTTGTCAAAAAAATAAGATTTTAGCTTTCCGACTGCCCTTAAAAAATTTAGTGAAAAGAATAAACGAAAGTGTTTTCCCAAAAAAACTGTGTAGAAAAAGTAATAATGAAATCTATAATGAATATTTATAATACAAAAAGAATTAATTTTTATTACAAAAAAAAATTTAAAGTAGCCTTTTGAATGTTGTTAAAACTTTTGACACTAATTGTATTTGACAGAGTTATATAATTGCAGAACACAGAACTGATATTTATGCTACGAAACTTCCATTTTTGACGCATGTTGGCAAATATTTTTTCCAACAAGCATTTAAGGTTAGTTCGCACTATTGTTTGAAGGTAAAAGAAGCATATGTAATACAATCCATATTCGTTAACTTTCCCCATGCTTCCAGAACAGTCAAATTTCCTCTTCTTCCACTGAGTCTAAAATATATTTAAGGTATCCGACTACTTTCGGAACCGGGATTTTGCAAAAGCGTATAAATGGAATAATATTTATGATATTTAGTGTCAGATTAGAAAATGTATATAAAATTGTTTTCAGAATAGTATTACAATAAAAAATTAGTAAAGTACAATATTTTGACAAAAAAATTAACATAGAATGACCCATTTTCAAAATATTCTCCTTTTGTGAAAAATGCATCTATTATAATAATATTTTGCCTGTATATATCTCAGAATTCTTTACAGAGGCCCAACTAGAATTTTTGAAATATATAACTTTGAAGTGGGTTTATCCATGTTTTACGACAACAGAGGGGAGAAACTTTAAGAAAAAAACGCCGATAATTATTTCAAATGGTTATAACTCTGAAAATAATGTGAGTTTTTCAAAAATCATAGTTGAGCTTCTGTACAGAGATCTGAGCTATATACAGGCAAAATATTATTATAGTAGAAGCATTTTTCACACAAAAGGAGAACATTTTGAAAAAAGGTTATTCCAAGTTAATATTTAGCCGAAATAATATATATATTGTATTTAAATAATTTTTTTTGACAAAATATCCTTAAAACCTTTTTTATACATGTATTCTAATCTAAGTGACACTAAATATCATGAAAATTATCCGTTTATGCGCCTTTTTAAAATCTCGGTTCCGAACATAGTCGGATACCTTAAACGTTTGCCTTTTGTAGTACATTTTAAACGCTACTATAATACTCTGATTTCACCGTCGAATAAAAAAAATTAATTTGGACATCAACTTTGAGAACTTTTTTTTTATTGAAATTATTTATTGAATCCTACGAACTGAGCATTTTAGCACAATATATAATTATACTGAAGGACGAAATGCTGCGCTGAAGTTAAAGTATAACAAATAAAGAAAAAAGTTATTGCAAAATTCGGGTATTCCCTGTACCTCCAGAAGGCAAAGAAAACCAGCCATGAAGTAGACCACTAGTCACTCACTCATGTGTGAGAATAAGCCGACCGTCTTCTGAGGTGTAATTAAAAAAAGTCAAAATTAGAAATTAAAAAAAAACCCTTTTTTTGAAGAGGGTAGGAATTTGTGCTAGGGTAAAAGATTTGTGTAAAAAAGTACATTGGTGAACCGTTTTATTTCAGAATCGTGTAAAAAAAGAGTTGGATGTAATTGCATCATTTCCTGAAACTCTTGAGCTTTATATTCTAAAATAAAGTGTAAAAAGCAGAAACTATTAATGCTAAAAACTAAAAGCAAAAACTTATTCTCTTAAAAGCAGAGAAAAATATGCTTTAACTTTTACCGGTTTGCAAAGATTAAATGAACCGTAAAAGCTGAATTGGTTTGCAAACTGGTTGATAGAAATAAAGGTTCAATAGATCATATTAT
>BMAV01014308.1:99821-116072 GCA_019973955.1 Trichonephila inaurata madagascariensis | reverse complement strand
ATATATATATATATATATATATATATATATATATATATAATATATATTTAAATGTATATAATTTAATCAAAGCTTAATAATCAATTAAAAAATTGAAATTATATGAATTTTATAACATTAAATCCCATTTCAAAATATCAATGGTGAATATAGAAGATAAAATTCCAACGTTTTCAAACAAAATTAAAAAATTATAAAATAAAAATTTAAAAAATATCCAAGTGCAACCTCGAACTTAGGACCGATAAGTGAAGTTAAACTAGTTTGATGGCGCCAACCTTTCCCCTATTAAAACTTGGTAAGTTAATCGGAAAATATCCAATTCTCAAAAATTTAAAAAGTTAAAATTAAATTATATATATAATAAAAATTTGTAAGTTTGAAATTAATACGTTATCATTTTATTTTCCATTCTTATTGTCATTGTAATGTAATCATTATTTCATAAAAAGGTAATTGGTGCAAGTGAAGGTAAAACAAAAATTGTAAGTGATTATAACCATTACATTTCATAAAGGCAAGTACATAGAATGTTTGAAAAATATAAAAATTTGAAAACTGTGTTAGAAATAAGTTATATATATTTACATCGTTTTCCCTCTTACATTTTTGCTTAACTATTCTGCACACATGAGAAAATATAAATACAAAAACAATTTTATTACCGCATGATATTCAGTATAATAATAATTATTATAATTTCTATCTACATTTTTTTTTCAACTCTAAGCAAATTTCAAGCATTTATGCGCATACGGTAAGTCAGGAAATAAGCAAATGAAGACATAATCTGCGAGCTAACAACACATTATAATAATAATGCAGTTTCTGCTTAATATTCACAAGTTAATGCACTTACGATGATTAACAATAAATTATACATCATTATTTAAAGACGCATACATACTTGCCCTTACTGATTCACATACATCCATTTCAAAAGTAGTTTTGGATGTAAATGTTTATTGCTACTTTTGTAAGTTGTAATTTTTTATTGAGAATTTGTTGAACGCTTTTAAAAAGTTAATATTTTCACAATATTTCTAACCAGAAGCAAGATATCATATTATGAACTATTAGAAATCTTTTTTCCTAATGTCCTCCGTTGTGTGCAGAGTTTTCTTTTTTTATAACCTTCCATTTAAATAAAAGCCTATTTTATACCTCTATGTATTTTATTCAATTTGTATCAATTTTTAACAGGTAAAATGTTTATTTTTTATATAAATATTAAAAATTGCCGCGTTTTTTACTTTAATACATCGTTATGCGAATCGAAGATATGAAAAAAACGAAAAACTCTTATTCATTGCTTACAGCAGTATTTACTTATAAGTAAAATGCCCTAGTAAAAGAGCGAAATGACTTTCTTTCACTGCAATAGATATCTGCTAGGTTCATGTCCTTCTGTCATTTGTGGCAGTCTTGATCAGTTGATATATGAATGTTTCCATCTTAGTCTTTTATCATGCTGGTCTATTACTGATCGCAACAGGTGACGGTAACCATAGAAACGAATATTCGAGTATCCTGTATACGAAAGTTTGTCAGTCATTGCTTAAATAATAATAAAATAGTTTTTAGTTCTAAGTTCGAAACTGAGGTTCACGATTTGCTCATTAAAATGTGTAAATTCTGTTTCTTTAAAATTTTAAATATAAAAACTTGATTATTTATTTATTTATTAAATGCGTATTTTAAAAAAAATAGAAACTTATTTATTTTTGTATATTTTTTTCTTAGCGAAAAATTTATTGAACGATATTCTTGAATTACAATCACATAGTAATTATAATTCTTTATTATTGAAAAATCATTACAGAATAATATTTATTTTAAATAAGTAAAATTATTTAAAAAATTATCTTTAATATTTTAAAACTCATCATTAACATGTAAAAAAATTCTTTTTCCTCATGATTAACTATTCAAAGCATTTTAATTTACATTTTTAAAGCTTTCTCATTTTCAGTTGCTAAATTCGAATAAAAAGATAAATATCATTTTATTTTCTTTCATTGATGAAATGTTAGGATTGAAAAAAAAATAAAGCAAAATTACTCGTTTAATGATAAGTATAATTTCTAATTTTTTTTTTTTTTTTCCTTTTTTTTTTTTTTTTTTCAAATAATATTCTTTAGATAGTATTTAACTTTAAAAAATCAAACGATTTCATTAATATACTAGCAAATATTAGAAATGAATAATTCTGAACATAAGCTTTTTTTTATCTACTTTTCATTAAAGCTGTTATAGGAATAATAGAATTTCATTCATCTCAATAATACATTTTTAAAAACATCATGTGTATATTTAAAGAGTAAAAATGACTTTTAGGTTTTCTTTTTATTCTAAAATTATGATTCAGATTAACACTTTCCTTGCTTGAAAACATTTGTTTTTGAATGAAATCTCATTTGAGTATAAACTTTCACTAAGCATTCAATTCATTTATATAATTGTTTCTTTATTAATTTTAATTTGGTGTATGTGCTTATCATGACAGTCAAATTGTATTCAATTTATTGTACACTTTATAAACATTAGATTATTCTACTTTTAAATTAATTTAATGAAAGAATTATTAATATGTTGAAAATAGATTACGTAAACTTTGTTTAAAATGTAAAATTACCTACCTGTTAGATGTTTAGAAATATTTTTGTTAGAAATATTTTAATCCATAAATATTGTATGAAGACTTTTTGATAAGAATTTAAGCGTTTATAATTTGCATGAAAATTTTTATAGACTATATATATATATATATATATATATATATATATATATATATATATATACCTGAAGTACATCTCTCAATGTGAGATATTTGTGTTTGATTTAAAAATATAAACAGGTTCCGTAATTTAAAAGTTCAACTGATTCAAATCTTTATCCAATTCCTACTAGAAAAAAACAGAAATAAAAGAAGTTATAAAACACTATTTAACAAAGAATAAGTGAATGAGTGAGTGTTTATTATCGTCTCTCTACAAAGAAACGCGAGTGTTATTGGTAAAAGATCTCATAATTTTGAACCTAAGTCAAGTGGTGAGGACGACATCCTAATCGTCACAACGTCTTTCCAAACTACCACACCACGCCACGGGGACTTTAAGTCACAACATATTTTAAATGTATCAGCCCCTCTGTCATCACCGGATAAAAAGGATCAGAAAGAGAACAGAAACATTTCTTAGTAATTATAACACTAACTTATACTACCATCACTATAAACATTACCACTTATAAATATACAGTGGTGGCTAAAATTGTAGACACTTTTTTAACGTTTAATTTTGAATTGAATACAAAAAAGAAAATTCAAATATTTGCAACGCAAAAAAAGTTATTCTGCAATAACTGTTTATGTGCATTAGATATTAATGATAGTAGTGAGTTATCAGAGCTTAGTGAGGTAGCCTTTATTCTTTATTACAACTTTACATCGTGAATTCATTGAGCTTAAAATAGTTTTTGGCTCTTCCTTCGTTATTACATGATGACAGGAAACAATTATATCCTCAATTAGTTCCTTTTTATTTCATGGGTACTTCATTCGGACAAGAGTTTGCAAACGGTGCCACAAGTTTCGACAGGATTGAGGTCAGGACTGTTTTCTGACCAGGATAACAATGATGTTTAGTCAAAAAGCAATGCCATCAAATAAAAGAATAGATAGAACACATGCGTGATGAGAAAGTGGTGTTACCTTTGTTGAAATTACATAACAGGTGGGTAGTTCAGTGACTACATCTGGAGACTGAACGTTTTGTTTAAGATGTCAGGAGACAAATTAAATTACAAAAAAGCAGGAAAAGGCCGAAAAGGGTGCACCAGATCTGTTGATGACAGAAGAACAAATATACTATGTTTCAGAGATAAAAGAATTTGATGGACATCCATCAGAAGTGATCTGGGTGATGCTGGTGTTTCTGTCAGCTCAAAAACAATCAGGAGTAGATTAGTAGATGTAAGACTAAAAGGTAGAATTGCACGGGAAAAGCCTTGTCTCAATTTACAGCAACGCTAAAAAAAGACTATAGAGGTCAAATGAACACATTAATTCGACAAATAATTAGTGGTCACTAGTTACATGGAGGGACGGAACTAAAATATCGTTATTCGGTAGTGAAAGCCAAAAATATATAAGACGTAGAATAGGAGAAATGCTACATCCTGACTGCATCCAGGCAACTGCGGAGTACCCACATAGTCTTATGATTTGGTTATGGATATCAGCAGATGGTATTGATCACTTTCATATCTCACCGATGGGACCCTGAATGCTAGAAAATATATTAGCACCAATCTGGAACCCAAAATTCTACCTTCCATCAAGGTCTATTTACCAACAATGCTTCATTTATTTTTGAGCAAAATTCTGCTCCTTGCCACACAGTAAAGTATTCAAGAGACTGGTACCGTTCTAAGATCATTGAGTTGTTGTCTTGGCCAGGAAACAAACCTGACCGCGATCATATCGAAACCTTGCGGCACCATTTGAAAACTCTTGTCCGAATGAGGTTTCCATGAAATAAAAAAGAATTAACTGAGGATATGATTGTTTCCTGGCATCATGTAATAACGAAGGAAGAGCTTAAAACTATTTTCAGCTCAATGAAACATCGATGTGAAGCTGTAATAAAGAATAAATGCAACCTCGCTAAGCTCTGATAACTCACTGCTATCATCAGTATCCAATGTATATCGAAAGTTATTGCAGAATAACATTTTTTGCGTTGTAAATATTTGAATTTTCTTTTTTGTATTGAATTCAGTATTAAATTATGTTTAAAATGATATAAAATACTTAATATTTTGTGCAACGTAAGTGTTTCTATAAGCATACAAACTTAAAAAACCTAACAATTTAAAAAAGTGTCCACAATTTTGACCACCACTGTAAGTGATAATGCTACCACTTATATTTATAACAACCCACTTATAAATATTTATCTTGCTGATTATAACTTATAATTATTTAGTAATGCTGATCAGAAGCGGTTGAAAAATTTAATAACTAAATTAAAAATATTCATAATCCTTTGATATGCAATTAAATCAAACATTTATTTAAAAATTGTCAAAATGGATCAATAACATAGAAAAAATGTTTTCTACGATTCATTAAAAGATATAAAATAAAATATATTCTTCATTTGGATTGAATATTAAGTAAATATTTTAATATAAAATGAAAAGTTGAATAAATAAAAATATTTGAGGATTATTTTTTCTAATACTCACTAAAAAGAAAAAGTTTAAAAATAATGAAATTAAATGGTTGCCTTATAGCTACTAACAGTTTTAAAGTTATTTATTTGTGTACTTGATTATACATATAAATTACGTGTGGCTATATATACATGCTAAATTAAATTACTTGACTATATGTATGAGAAAATCAATATTCATGACACATAGATTGACAAAAAGGGATGTAAGTGGCGATAAAAGAAAACTCACAAGCACATAAACTTTCCATTTTATATGTATAAAATGCTTCATCAAAGAATTAATCAGTAATTCGAAAAAATACAAGTATCAGTGTTTGCTTTTTTTGTTATAAAATTGTGTTTCTAGAATAAAAAAAATAAACAATGAATGTACGCTTTAAATAAACCTTTTTTTTTTGGATTTCACTTATTCAAAACTTCGTTTAATTGTTGAAAAAATAAAATTTTTTACTTAATTGCACACAAAAAAATAAAATTGACACACTTAAATCCTTTTACTCCTAACAAAAATAAAAATAAATCGAAAAATAACCTCCAGGACTCAATTTGAATTTTTCCCATTAAAAAATATTTTATTTAAAAGAAAGATTTAAAAAAAAACATCGTTTCTCAAACCCTTTTTCTTTGATCGGAGAAAAAAAATTAGTCAGAAATAAGTCGACTTTTTTTTTCTTACTATACAAAGTAACTTTCTCAAATTACTTCAAAAAATTTAAGATAAAAAATTAAATGTAACACAACTATTGTTCTTTTCAGAATGTAATTTTAAATAATGTAAGTTTTTAATGTGTGTTGTGTTTAGCATAAATCATACAGATCATTTAACAACTGCATTTTTTTCAAAAGTAGTTGCATATTTTCAAATGTTTGCTTATTCATACAAAATAGTGCTGAACTTAAAAATGCTAACATTAAATATTTATGTTATTCAGAATAACAATTATTATTACATTACATTATCATACTTATTATCGTTACAAAAACCTCATTTACTGTTACCAATTATGCTAAAAAATAAATCAGTATTTTAAGATATAACTATAGTACATTTTTTTTTAAAAATAAATTACAAAAAAAACGTTCATCAAGTTAATAATTACTTATAATTGTTTGTGCATGTTTGATATGCAAATACATATAGGATAGAATTATATATATATATATATATATATATTATAGACGTCATCTACACTATAAGTGGGTATTTGAAGATGTTGAATTACTAGATATTGTTTTTAATTTATTGAGTAATATAAATACTAGCATTAGACCTTTGATTCTATTCAAAAAAAAAAACGCAGAAAAGACAGGTCTAGAATTTCTTAAGAAGAAGTATACTTATCTTTTTGGACTTCTTAAGAAATAACTGATTTCCCCCAATCCCATTCTAAACAGATCCCTAATCAACAAAAGAACCATGCCTGCCATATTTCAAGTCTTAAGATCTAATTGCTTAAAAACCGGCATTTTTTATTTTTAACCCCCCCCCCGCCTCAACAAGAGTGTTGATTTTTGTGTGATTCTTCTGTTGATGAGAGTGTTCGGATCTCTACTCAACAAAAGCAATATGCCAGCCAAGCAAAATCATAAATATTCTAAAACGATACGTAAAATGAATTAAAGATTATTATTTTATCCGAAAAACCGTGTAAATGATGGAAAATTAACAACAGTATGTGTTTTTATACTTATGCATTTACATTTATATACTGAGCATTTATAAATTAACAGTATAACATTTATAATTTAAGAAGTAATATTAAATTATTTTAGTTTCAACTATATAACACATTTAGACAGTCAATTCATAATATGATGTACATTTACCTATGTTCAGAATAGCTTCCCATTGCACTTAAAACAGTAGTTAAGTTGCGGATTATGGACTTTAAGAGTGTAAGAAAAGTTTCTACGGGAGTAACTGACCATAAGAAAAGCAAAACATCACGTAAATCGTGAAGATATCAAGTTTGACGGTCATTTTGTCGGATGTGCTGACACAGAATCTCACAGAATTACATAGGATGAACCGAAAAGCGTTGTTCCACATTTTCTACAGAAGTTCACTTATAACAGATCGTTACAGAAATAAAACTATTCCTCCCCACGTGCTTCTAATCTGAGAAGTCACTGGTACATACTTTGTTTTCATGGACGACAAAGCAAAGTCGTACAGATCCCATGCTGCTCAGAACTGAAGTAAATATATTCATAGAATGTCTTTAACAGAGTGCTACCCTGATTTCCAATGAATATGTGCGATATGCTTTGAAGATATGTCTAAAAGTAAGATTGTACCCTCTGGGTAACACTTTACACAGATACTCAGTGAGAAACGGGAACCCTTACCTCTAGAAATGTTTCGTAGTCTGGTGTTTAGTATGAACAGACGACACCGTGCAACGACTGGAGTTAAAAAAGGTCATAACCTTTACTAGAGGACTTTGGTTTGTTTTCTAATTCATGAGAAGACATTGTTTTGCACCAACACTTCTATGTCAATAAAGCCTTTTTGTTTTCTTTATTCCATACAGTATGCATTTTATTCTGTGCTTTTTTTTTTCTTTTTTACTTACTTTCTTCATTCTTAAGTACTATATTGTGTACTTCTGTAGTGCTAATATCTCGTCTACCTGTTAAGTTTCTTGCGGTATTTCAACAAAATCTGAAAAAATTTTGATATTTTGCATTCTATGTAGTATATATGTATAGTATATACATATATGGCAAGTAAAATATTTTATTTTTTTTACAATCAGTTATTTAATTTTATGATTAAAAAAATTTCCGTAAAACATTTTTAAAAGAAATGTTTTGAATAAAAACCACGGGTTTCTTTTATTTTTGGATACACATTTAAAATTCTGACGATTCTGTACAAAAACACTAATGTATCTAGAATTCTAGAAAAAGCTTTTGAATCTTTCTTGCATTGCAATCTCTCTGAAAGAACTGAATGTAAATATTTTAAGATTCTCTTTTCAGCGACGAAATATACACCTTATTTCTGTCTTTCTTTCTCTGATTTCTTTCTACGAATAGAAAAGTTCCAATTTGTTTCTCAAGTAGTCACCGCAAAAGTACTATGGTTCTATTTCCTTAGATATCGAAAAACCTCGGAGAATGGATGGAAATGCATGTTGCATCTAATCGATTTTCTCCATGACAAAGAAAAGTTTCTTTTAAAAGTTATTTGTGTGTAAGGTAATTTTAAAGGAGCTGATATATTGAAAAATGTTTTTCGATATTATTCAAGCTTTAATACTGCTCCTTAAAAATGAAAAAATTCTTTTTCTTCCCTTCAATTCATATATTTCACTAATAAATATGAGACTGTGTGTGTGTGTGGATCAATTGTTGTTTTCCCACAATGAAAGTAGACATGACAGAAAATATCAAAAAGGGAATTACTACCTAAGAATTCAAAATTATTATACAGTAATCATAAAAAAGCACAAGATCATGAGAATGTATATAGTTAATTAAATTAATGTAAATTGTAAGCATTTTACTGTGCGGATTTACGTATTATGCAATAATTGTTAATGTGAATGATTAAGGTTAAGATAGTTAAATTTTATGCTCATAAATAGTGTTTCTAAATGTAACTTAATATGGAGTTAGATCTGTTTTCTTTCATTTTATTTCACTCATTAAAACATATCCTTGTAAAATTTGAGACATATACCAAAATAAAAGAATGTAACTGCTTGGTGATTATGAAATTTTAATTTAATATTCTCTATGACTTAGGAGACATAAATTTTAATTGTGTGGAAAATTTGTCCTTCTTCATGCATGTTTAGTTTTCTTGTTCTTAGAGTGAAATAGTTTCGATACGCTCATTTTATAATTCTAGAAGGATCTTGATTAAATTTTGATATATTTAATTCAATCTAATGTTTTTTTATTAGTATTTGCTTTCATAGTTGTGAATGATTGAGTGAGTGAATATTAACATCGCACTGTTCAGCTACACGAAGGCTTTTGGCGACGGACCTTGTAATTTTGAATCATGGTCAAGTGACGAGGATGACACCTGAGTTGATACCCCCCTCTCCTAACTACCCCTCTACAAAAACGGGAGGAAGTTTGAGCTCTCGACAGATGTAACGTATATCGCTCCCCTACACGGCAGGTCTTTAGTGGTACTGGGCTCGAACTCATGGTATGCCTGAGACCCGATACCTTGACCACTGGGCTACCACAGCCCCTTTCATAGTTGTGAAAGAAAACCCCTTTCATAGATGTGAAATGTACAAAGATTCTCGAAATAAATTTTAAATTTTGGATTCAGATGACACAAAGCGTTTCTTCAATAAACGCAAAGTGTGTGTGTGTGTTATAAGAAATTATTATTCTCCACCTTGAGAAAAAAAAAGTTAAATCACACATAAAATAAAAGTACTTTTTGCCAAATTGTATTAATTTTTGTTTAAAATTGTTAAGTCTTTATGAGACAAAATATTCTTTTCTTGAAATATTGGCTTTTTACTCTTTTTTGAATATGTAAACGAATCCTATTTAGACTATTTTCCAGCTTATTTTATAGCATCATATTTTATCAACATTAATATGATTTTTTTATAATGAAGCTCTTATCAAGACATGGTGTGGAAGGTACGAGAGTAGGAGTCAGCTCATGCATTGTTAACTATTTCACCTGGCTCAAGATTACGATGTCCATCACAAATAGTTCTTTCGTTGCTTTTAAGGTATCCGAATATCCCATAATCATGATTTTTTTTAAAAATTCACAAAAAAATTTTTATGATTTTATTTTATAGGCCATCTTATTAGCTTTATATAAAGACAAAGTTTATTATTTTTCATTCACTAGAACAAAACCTACAAGTGTTTTAATAAAAGCAGATGCCTTAACTTTACATAAGATGTTAAACTTTAAAATGCGTTTGACTCGAAATGTGTTTTTTTCGAAAAGTTCAAACGGAGACAGCGATTGCTCAAAAAGTTTTTAAAAAAATGTGCTGAAATTTTTTTCTATGTTCTGTATAACAGTAGAAGTGTTTTCACCTTCAGATTTATCGATCACTGTTTTATTACAAAATTTACAGCACTGTGTGTGAATATAATCACTGTTTTTTTAAGCAATTTCATATATCAAATAATATAAAGTGCTCTAGTTTTTGTAAAAATTAAAATATCTCTTATCTTGAAGATCATTTTAAAAAGAAACAGCAAAGTAGTATATAAAAACTGAAAAATTGAGATTTAGTTCATTCACTATTTGTACAGAGTGGGCCCCCTTTAAATAATTTTTTTGTCAATTTTTACCCACTTTTTCCTATTTTAGTAGTAACAATTTATTTTTCCCTTAATTTTAGCCTTTTTTTCTTAAAATGTACTAAATAAAATTAAAAACGACAAAAAAATCTTCATATCTCCATTTTTTTTTAAAGATGTCGCAAGTAGTCGTATACTTTGAGTTTAACTTTAATAATAATCATTTAGCTCATTAAAAAGTTTTTAATAAATAAATATTGTTCAGTTTTAAAATATTGAAATTGATTTTGCTAATAAAAATTTTTTTTTAATTCGAATTAATCTGAAACAGTGAAAATTGCTGTTGTGTGATGAATTTAAAACGAATTATTTGTGCATCTGTGCTTAAGGTTTTCATTTCTAAATATTTGATTCCTAAAAAAATTTGTCCTTTTTTTCTAGATTTTCTTGTTTTTTTTAAAATTTAGCATATAAAATGGTCTAGAAAACTATATTTTAATGCATTTTAGTGTTATAATATGATTTATCTCTTAAAATATATATATTCGCTCCTAAATTTCACTAAAAGAGGAAATAAATTTTTTTTGAGAAATGTGTTGCAAAAATGTCGTTAACTGCTTGTGAAAAATGTAAAGCAAAAATAAAAATTAATAGAAATAATAATAGAAAATATAAATATTGTGCCATGTGAATAGAAAAAATAAATTTAAGAAAATACTATAAGGATTAACATAATATTTATGGAAATGGAACTATTTTTAACGAAAATTTTACTTTATTAGAAAACTGCACATTACCTACATATGAATTGTATTGAGGATGCGGTCTTAAAATCCAATTACATTTAGTACACACAAAATATTATTTGTTTTTATAATGATTAAGGCTCCTATGTTTAATTTTTATTAATTAAATGTTGTGAAATAATGAATTGAAATTAAAATGTTAGTTTCGTAGAAAAAATTGAATATTTTAGTTGGAATTTCTAAATTCTTGCTACATCATAAAAAAAGGTTTACCTAAAATGTAACACATACGTAAACAAAGCTTTATATGTTTACTTTTTCCTGATTTCATTTAAGAACAAAGTTGGGAAAACTACAATTTCAAAGAATAGCATGACAGAAACTTTAAGCAATAAGTTTAAATTCCTTTTTCATGTCTGTATGTGAGATCAACTGTTTGAAGACAATAGCACAGATGCTCTTACTCAGAGATAGAATCAGAAAACCTATCCAACTGAATTCTGTCGATTTCCCATGTATAAAAAAAAATAAACAAATCACAGTCTGTTCTTCAAAAACCACAAGAATGCCAAAAATAACTCAGATTATAAAAACGACACATAGAAAAGACTAAAGACGACAAGGGTGTCAGTCTTACAGCGTCTTTAAAAAAAACAAATATTTTTTTTTGTAAAACAAATGACAGCAGTTGCGTCGGAGATCATTGGACTTTTAAGTATACAGCTAGTAATGCTATTTCCATACCATAAGCTTTTGCAGAAAGAACAGGAGAAAAGTAAAAACACGCTTACATCCAGATTTAGTTCTAAGCTTAAAAGATTTTCTGAAATATATTTATTCTAAAACACAGAGCAAAATTGTCGTATAATGCATAATTTTAGAAAAGTTATTCGTAACTTCTTGCATTTTTAACTTCCTGCATATATAAAAGATTAACTTGTTTGCTTAAATGTTCTTCAGCAAAAATTCTCTTCTTTGCTGATTTCAAAATCAGCAATCCCATTTGTTACCTAGAAAAATGCCAAATACTGATAAGGACTTCAAATTCGGTCTAAAAATTATTCGAAATTGCATAAATTTCGCATAATACATACAAATAAAAAATAAATCATAGTAATCCTACGCTAATTTATAGATTTTTTTCCGAAATTAATAGAAATTACTGTGTAACCTGAAATTTGTTGTTTGAACACGCGAAATGGTTATATTTTACATTAATGAATTATGTACGAATTTTTTTAATGATATTAAATATTGTTGATTAAATATATCCGAAACCAAAAAAAAGTTATTCTAAAAATTCTCTCTTATAAAAAAATGACAAATAAAAACTGGTGGAAAATGCTAATAAAAGATGTCATATATACGGAATTTTTAAATTTGGAAGGTATGGCTAAAATTAACATTTGATTTAAAAATGTTACATATGACCAGTTACGTAAATATTAATATCCAAGTACTATTTACTATAATATTCTTATTAACTAAATGGTCCACTATATCTCAGAAAATAATAATATGAAATGAAACACTAGTACAATATTAAGAAATAAGGCAAGCGTTTTAATTTTTAATACACCACGAATTTTATGTTAAAATTAAACATTTTTCATCTTCTGTTAGAAAGAACTAGCTAATTCTACTAAAGTTACGTATAAAACATTTAACAATATTCCCTAAATTAAATATTTTTATATATATTATATACAAAAATATTTTTCGTTAAATATATTTTTCCTAGCTTTGAACTGTGACATTTGATAATAAATTTAAATTAAAACAATATATATCAAAGCAAAATTCCATTTAAAGATCCACTTATGAAAAAACATTGCTTCATAATGAATTGGTTTATAAATAATCCTTTCCGTCAGTTTGATTAATTATAATTACGAACCTTCTATGAACGCATTTACTTCCCTTTGCTTTTTAATCTAACACAGGGAACTACGATTAATCATCCCTTATTATTTTTTTAAATTCTATGTAATTCATCATCAGTTTCGTTAACTGAGAGTATTAATTAAAGCTCATTTTAGTTTGAAAACAATTTTAAGTCGCTTATCTCTAAATCATTAGTTAATGTTGTTGTTTTTTTATTCAGAAAAAAAATTAACGGAGTTCTTTTTATTTCTCTGTTAAACAAATTAATGTTTTGTTTTTTACTTTAAAAAGTTAGTGTTTTATATTATTTATGTGATTTTATATAATAGGGGGACATAGTACGATTCAACTGACAAATATCGGTCAAAATTCAAACAAAATTTTTTTTGGTCTAAATTGCTATGTTTTTTTATAATTTTTTTATGATCTTACAAAATTTGAAGGCTTTTAATTAAAAACGTGTTCAGAGTTGTGATAAATTTTATGTTCGTTTTTATCCACAATCCAATGGCAAATAAATGTTTTAAGCGGATTTATATCAGAAATAAGAAATAACTCATTTACCTTCATGTTAAATGTTAATGCAGTGCTTCTCAAACTTTTCACATTTGCGACCCAATTTCGAGTCATAATTTTCCTCGCGCCCCCCTCCTATAACAGCAATGTATTGAATGTAATAATAGTGTACCTCGACGCTAAAGCTACAATGTGACTTTAATATTATAAACTGCACATATTACTAATATGTATATTATATTTTGTATATGACAAAACCATGGAAGTCTCTAATAATTACTAAACTTGCTTTTAATTTAGTACTGATAAATCAATTATTAAATATACTTTTTGTCGCACTGATACATTTATAAGTATCTTACATCAGTGTGAATATGTATTTTATTTTTTATCATGTCAGAATATATTGTGTTTTGCTTCCTTTCGGTAAATTAATAATTATTTCAAATACCTTATTTTGGGCTTTTTGATACGTTCGAGCCCCCCCTCCCAAGTAGGGTTATCATGCCCCCCAAGGGGGGCGTGCACCACAGTTTGAAAAACGCTGTGTTTAGGCATTTTTTTCTATTGTGCCTAATGCTTTGAAATATTTTTTACCTATTGCTACTAGTACATGTAACAAAAGTTCCTATGCACTTTTAAATCAAAACAATAATCTTAAAAAAATAGTTGAATTTGAAATAATTAAATTTATAATTTACATATTTTTTAAAGAATTTTCAATAAGCATTTAGAAAAAAAATTATTTTATATATATCAATCCTGCTAGCAGTAAACCCATACCAGCTTTTGTTATACAAGTTTTGACGTATTTGTAAATCAAATTTCATGTGTGTAAGACTATTTTTGTAGAAAAAACAGCATTTTAAAATCACTCCATAAATTTTTTAAAACTTTTCTTTAAAAAAATAATTGACTAGTATTTTTAAAACAAAATCTGCTTTACGTAATTCGTATACATTGGTTACAAGTAGAAAATAGTAAAAACCATTAAGGTGACTGCCTAACTTCGGGCCCATTTTTTTTATAAAAACAAATTTTTGTAGTAAATTGACTGATTTTAGGAAGGAAAATAAAAAAAAAATATGTAAATACATAAAAAATTTTAAATAAATATTGTACTTTTAGAAAAATTAGTTGTTTTCAAGGAAATTTTACCAAATTTTTAGTAAAACTGTAAAAAAATTTCTAATACAATTATCATAATTTTATTTATACACAACACACATAGTACGGTGCTCTTCAAAATGAACCAAAATCCAAGAGAAATATTAAAATACAAAAAAAATTACAGACAATTATATATGATAGTATGAAAATTTTGATATTTTTAAAGTTTTTTTCTTTATAAAAACTACCCTATATGAAAACATATTTAACCTACAACAAAACTTATAGTCCACTTTATGAAAAATAGTATAATAAACATATTCCCACAAAATTTCAAAACGTTATCTGGTTTGGTCCTTGAGATATCATGTATCTGGTAAAGTGTTTCTTTCGAAAACATAATTTTGAAAAAAAACGCATTTACAGTTTTATCTTACCACACTTTTGCATAGTGATGTTTTTTAAAATCGCTATAACTTTATTTCTATTTCGCGTGAAGGAAAAAAAATTCTGTTTTGGAAAGAAAAATGTTCAAATTATAAGATTTTGAAATTTAAAAAAAAATGCCTTATGTAGATGAAAAACGAAATTTTTAATGTAGGCAATCACCTTAAATCATTTTTGTATAAATTGTACCATGTCTTTTTAAAATTTCATTGATTAAGTATAGTTGGCTTATTTATATTACCTAACTCTTAGAGTTACACGTGGCTAATGGTAGTTGGAATTCGAATTCTCAGTTACAGTAGAACGTCGTTTGTCCGAACGTTTAGTATCCGGAACGTCAAATATACTGGACCAATTTTCTTTTGTAAACTACATGTACTGTATATTAAAATGCATGAAATAAGCTGTGGGCAGATTTGAAAGGCGAAAAAGACTTCAATTACGACCACAGGGAAGAGAATGCCGACTTTGTCCAACAAATAACAAGATTTCAAGAATGAGATGAAGAAGTTGTAGAAACACATGGATGGCATGCGATACTGAAGACTGCGGATTTCAAATGCTAAATGATGACGAGATTGTGACTTTCGTGCAAGAAGAATCCGACTCTGTCGACGATGAAACGGATGAAGACGAGGACAACAACAGCAACGAAGGTAGCAAGGATCCATCTCATGCTGATGCGTTTTCTGCGTTAGAGACAGCTATGGAGTGGTACCACAACAATCAAAGTGAACAACTGCTGCTCAAGAGAATCAAGGACCTGGCAGTGAAAAAACAAAGGTGTACAATAGTACAGCAAAAAATAAGTGATTATTTTCCACAATAAAGGTAAAATTGCGACATTTTGATCCTATTTTGCTTTTTCTTCAAGCACGTTTCCCACGTGTGATTTTCAATATTCGTACAGTATCAGATTTCATATACTGCACGGATCGCATTTGGTTTTCGGTTATTCGAACAATCGCGTATCCGAACGGTGTACGGTCCCAATTGATTCGGATAAACGACGTTCTACTGTACAATCAAATTAACAAGGTTGACAGCGAGTTGCTACTTCGTTT
>BMAV01014308.1:71979-88282 GCA_019973955.1 Trichonephila inaurata madagascariensis | reverse complement strand
CAGACCTCCTTTTCTGCAATTTCATGGCTATCTGCTAAATTTTTACATTGTTGCTTAAGTTTTGCACACCAGTGTATATGCCACGCTTTAAAATACATTGTAACTAAGTAAAGATGTAAAATGATGCATACATTGTGTCTAATACCGATTCACATTTGATATTGTTTTCATGGCATTTTCATTACCTGCATTATTTCTAGTTAAGGTATCCGACTACGTTCGGAACCGTGATTTTAAAAAAGCGTATAAATGGATAATTGTCATGATATTTAGTATCTCTTAGATTAGAATACATGAATAAAATTATTTTAAGGACATTTTAACAATAAAAATTTATTTAAATACAATATTGTGGCAAAAAATTAACTTAGAATAATTTTTTTTCTAGATTTTCTCCTTTTGTGAAAAATGCTTCTATTATACTAATATTTTGCCTGTATATAGCTCAGACCTCTCTACAGAGGCTCAACTAGAATTTTTGAAAAATTCACACTATTTTCAGAGTTACCACCAATTGAAATAATTATTAGCGTTTTTTTTTTCTTAAAATTGTTCCGCTCTGTTGTCGTAAAATATGAATAAAACCACTTCTAAGTTATATATTTCAATACTTCTAGTTGAGCCTCTGTACAGAGGTCTGAGCTATATACAGACAAAATATTATTATAATAGAAGCATTTTTCACAAAAGGAGAACATTTGGAAAAAAATTATTCGAAGTTAATTTTTTGCCGAAATGTGTTTAAATAATTTTTTTGTCAAAATGTCCTTAAAACAATTTTATACATGTTTTCTAATCTAAGTTACACTAAATATCATGAAAATTATCCATGTATGCGCTTTTTTAAAATCACGGTTCTGAACGTAGTCGGATACCTTAAACTTTTGCAGCAGTTACTTAACTCCTTTAATATTTACAAATTGATTGCATTAAATATCTTGTTTAGTTTGATAGGGAAATAGGATCTAAAACGCTCACCTAATTCTTTTGCTGGTGAAAACACTGAAAAAGTTCATTAAAATTGAATAATTTTCTTATTTACTCTTACAAAATCGATCATTAAATTTTCATGAATGGAATTTTTCAGAAATGCACAAATATAAACCATGTAATACTAAAATATGTATCGTCTTATCGGAATAATTTATTGCACACGTCTTCTTTTTCAGATAACAAAAGCCTTAAGTAAAACTTCACCTAATGCAATGCTTAAGACTGCATAAGTGATTAAAAGTGATTTTCTACTAAATAAAAAATGACGAAACTCTGATTTTTGTTATTTTCATTATTGTTAAATTAAATAAAACATTTAGCTTATAGTAAAATTTTAGCTCGTTTTTACTCAGTAAATAGGAGATTTCAAGTTTAGATATGTGCTAAAGAAAGTTGTGAAAAAAATAATAAATGTCTTAGAAAGGAAGGAAATCTTTTGAGTACAAAGAATAAAAAAATAGCTCTGGGTGACGTTAATTTACGCCTGCTACAACAAAGAGCAACAAATTTCTAGAATTGGATCTTTCGGATTAAAGTTTTTCTATATAAAAAAAAGGGAACAAAGCTTAAATATACTTCCTAAGAACAAAGGAAAAAAATTGAAAAAAATATTTTAACGAAACACTTACATTCATGTCTTTTAATAATATATACGTATGAATTCTGTAACATATAATGCAAACGCATACACTTTAAAACAAAAAGAAGCTCCTTCATTTTTTCAAATTAGGATAATAATGTTTAGTTCAGCCTTTAAAAAATATTTAAAAGCATTTACGATATTTGTGATCAGACTTTAAATAATAGCTATAAATTATACAATATAATATTTATTATTACTCAGTCATCACGATAAAAGTATATAGTAATAAAAATGTAGAAAATACAAAGTATGAAAAGAAAGTAAAGAAAGAAAATAAAAATGCATGAAATGTTGATTTGTGAATAGAATTACTATTAACTGTACATTTAGCATAGCCGTAATTTTTTAATTGACATTTAACACTTCGTAACTGGAAACTAGGCGCATAAAATATTTTCAGCTACCAAATGTGTGGTACAAGTTAGACAATTATTATTTTTCTTTAAGATACATGTACACCATTATAAAAAACGCACATTTAAACCTATTTATAAAAGTCAATTTAAATCTCGTTATGTAAATTATAGTAAGTAATGTAATAGGAGCTACACAGGTATACATTATAGCAAGTTGTTTGATAGAAAATAATAATATAATGTAAATTTGAGGAATAAAACAAAACATGTAGTCGTGTAAGTGTGCATATGCATGAGAAGGATTGTAATACACAACACAATACATATACTTAAAATATCAAATATATATGAATTAAATTTAGTACAAACTAAAGAAATATATCTGATATTTTAGAAGTTTTAAATGAAATTAGTCATCTTTAAATTTTTCCACTTATTTTGAGATAAATCAAAAAACGTTTAACCTGATAATTTCCTTTTTAGGATTCACTGCACATCAAATATTTTACTCAAATATTTAGTTTATTAATATCACTAATTACTTTAAATTATCGTAAGAAGTAAATATATTCAAAAGAAAGACCATAAAATAGTTTTGAAGTAATAATCCCAGCACAAAAAAAGAATTATTTAAAGAAGAAAACTTGAAAAGAAAAATATTAATGTATGGTTTAATTAAATCAAAACTCGAGCTCAAAAATATCAGCTCAATAAAACTAATACCTAAAGCAATATATGTATATTCAGAATTTTTTTTTTTAATTTTTGTTCTCTTTTTTTTTTGTTTTAAAATACGCTTGTACAAAAATATAAAAATAATTAATTTTCTTTGTAAAAGTAAGAAAGTGCATTGCACATAATATTAATAACACATTTATCCATAATGAAAAAAACTTCTAAATATTATTACGTAATTTTGAAGCAATTTAATTGTAAGATATTTACCACAAACAAAACTGTTTTACCCAAGAAAAATATTCAGACATTATTATAACAATATTGATTAATACCTAACAACTAAAAGAGTTTTCTTTGGTCTCTTTAAGTTAATTTTTTGGTAAGAACAAAATTTTTAAAAAGTATCAGCTCTATACATCATTTATTTTCAAAAGTATAAAAAATAATAAATACTGTATTTCACATCAAAGCTTCAGTAAATAGTATTGAATTATTTATGAGAAATCCCATTGGATACACATATTTTCCAATGAGTATTATTTTTTTCTACATAAATCCTTTTTACGAATATTCTTTGCACTTCCATCTATATTATCAAAAATTCTATTAACTTTTGTTTGGATATAATACAATTATCAGAAAAATAAAATAAATAGTAAGTATTTAAAAAAGTGCATCCATATCCTACCAATCTTATGCTATTTCTTGATTTAAAAATAATACACATATATCTTCCGTAATTTTAGATATACTATAGTATGAGCTCTGTTGTAGCAATAGCTAAGACAGACAAGTTTTTATTACATTAAACGTATCTCTTCAAAGTCTTAGAAATTGTATTAACAGTCTGCACTAGTATATTTAATGATTTTGGCAATAATAATAGGGAATTATTATTATATGTTTAGATGAAGTCCTTAGACCTAATGAATGAAACTTTAATGATGACAATCAATTAATTCCTTCTCGCTCCCGTTAAAATGACGTGGGTGGTTTAGTCACCCTTCTCTCATGCCCGGGATATTTCTCGGCAGGAATGTTCAAAGTGAAATGCACAAAAATCCATTTCTTGTACATGGAAAAGTTTTATTTTCTATTTTAGAGATTCGATGACATTACTAGACTGTTTATAACATAATTGGTTATAGTTGGCATATTTTCAGCAAACGTACTTTAAACTACACTTATTATGCATTCCTGAATAAAAAAATTTCCACTTTTTTTTATTGTTTTCTTTAAAACTATGCGATTGTTAAGGGGTCAATAAAAGTAAGTAAGAAAATTAGGGAAAAGTTCTTCTTTTAAATTCTGCTAAGCTATAATTAACGACGGGATTAGATAAAACCGCATTATTTTTGTTGGTATATTGTATTAACATTAACGCTCAAGTATATTTTGAATGATCTAGTACAGAAAACTGCTCATGGCAAAATGAAAAATAGAGACGGTTACTATACTTGAAAATTTACAGTTAGTGAGAAAATACATCTATTTGACTAATTCAGAAAACATTATTTAACGAACAAAATTTTCCCTTCAGACACATTTCATTTCCTCACATTTTGAATGAAAAAAATCGACAACATGTATTTAATTTCTAAGGATAATGCAATGATTAATAATTTTTTTTAGTAAAACCTTAATCTTATTTAGCTACACAATTCATAAATATTGGTAAGATATTTAATTCTTTCTTATTTTCATTTATTTTAAAATAAATAAGTAAATAAGAATTTATACACAATGATCCTTTTCTTAAGCGTTGAAATTATTGATACGTTTAATCCTAAAACTCATTAACTGATCAAAATTAATATCAAAAATAACCAACCAAGCATTTTTCTTAACGAGTTTTCAGTTCAATGACTTAAGCTCACGTTTTAAAATGTCAAGCGCTGTTTTTTTTTTTTTATTATGTATTTCAACTACTCGGTATTTAGACGCATTTCACTTTTATGGACCATTTAATACCAATATTGCAATATTTTATCTTTAAAGGTTGAATATTACTGAATTATTTGCGTGTATTAAATATTCCACAGTATTTCTTTTTTATGAAGATCAGCAAAATTTAAGAAAAAAAAATTCGTTTCAGCTTAATATTTACATAACACATAAAAAAAGATCATTAATTCGTAAAGAGAGTGCAGTCCTTTTTTTACTATTTTTTCTTACCCTATCTAACCCCGTTCTGCATTTTTACACGTAGATTATAACAGTATATATGAGTATTTATCGAAAGAAAGATGATAAAGGGGGTGTATTTCTCATTTCTATTATTAGACGAATGTATTTTCAAGACGGAATACAGAAATTAATTTAACTATTATAATGTTATAAATATATCAAACAAAAAAATATATAATATTCTTTGTATTCATTAATATTCTTCATGTCATATGTTTTAATTTAGTTCTCCAGTGAAATAATATTCTGCGATGTACTTCTATTTCCCTTTCATGCTACTTTCCAATAAGTCCCAAATTTTCTAAATGACGTTAAGATTTGTGAATTTGTCATGTGAGATGAGGAGCGTCACTTTCTCCTTCATCAAATCAATTACGTACTCCTTTAATTCGATGAAAAGCGCAGTTATCTTGAAATTGCGTATCTATGCTTTGTTTTTAGTTATTAAAAATGGGAAATATATCAAACTTTATTGTCTATCAATGTCAAATGATTTTCAACTTGAATGTAATTAGACATCTCAACTAAAAGTTTTGTTTCAGGATTAGTAATTGACACCCCTGAAGATAATTTTTACTCCTCCTTTTGCCACAGCTCTTAGGACATATTTAGATTTGAAAGCTTCACCAGTTCTCCTCATTATTCTAAAGCTAATCCCATTGATTGGAAAATCTAGATTAATCAGACTGTATTATCAGCCTTGATTACTTCAACTAATAATTATGATTTATTACCCATTTAAGGCGATTCTTCTTTTGAACAGTTATTGATCTGGGACGCATACAAGCTACACAGCTTAACATTTCCATACATGCATTTCTCTCAAGAGAGTTCTTTCTAAAATGGATTGAAAGTGGGAGTTAAAGTACTTTTTTACATACCATTAATAAACATCTCAAACATTTTTTGCCAAGTTTGGCACCTTTAAGTAGTTACTAGTCATGTTATACATGTGGATCGCTATTTGTTCTGACTAATTTTTGCCCTCAGTTTCTTCGTTTGAATTGATCACATTTCATTTTTCCATTGTAAATGTGAACTATACTGATTGCATACTAGGTAATTCCAACTAGTTCTGCTACTATTAAGCTACGTCCATTTTCTTGGCTATAAACGCACCACTTTTCCAGTTCGATACATGCTATTTATGATCCATAGTTTAACTTAAGATATAAAGAAGTTATGTTCAGAGTTATGCATTTTATAAAACGGTTCGTTCATAATGAGCATCAAAAAGTTTCATTCTATTGAGGTAAAGCTACTTGATGTAACTTGTTTTCAGTTTAGCTTTATCCACATCAATACATTTGTCTTGTTTATATGCCCTTCTAAGTTTAGGAACATTCCAATTTTAAAGAGGGAAGTTTATTATAAATTTTTATAGCTTAGTCAAAATATGTCACTACGACAAAATATCTTCCAAAAAAAAAACAATAAAGCTAAGTCTTAGTCTTATACCATTATCACATGATCCAAAGGATTTGTATGTGTTCGACGAAGTGCAGTTGGGTAATTTTTTTATTAGAATAAAAATTAGATTTGTGTTTTTTTTTACTGTTCCTAATATTAATATAAACAAACACATTTTTATTCAATAAACATGACTTCCGAATTTGGAAGAAACAAAAAAGATGAATTATTGTGAAAGAGAAAAAGTTAGTACTTCAATTAAATGAAACACACTTTTCACCAATGTAAAAGATATTTCATGTTTTTAAACATTATTTAATAAAGAACTTTTTAAAACTTTGAAGAAACGAGGTTTAGAGGAATTTCTGAAAAACTCTGAATATAATTCAAAGATTTTAAGTATATCTCCCCCTCTAAGAAAAAGAAAAAACATACATTAGCGTTTAGTATGGGAAGAACCTATGTCTTTAACACGAATATGAGAAGTTATAAAACTTCATGAGAGAAATACTAGGACTGATAGTATGATATCGTGAGTTATATGGTGATAAATGATTTGTATTTTAGGGTTCGATTTGATTTTTATTAACGTCGCGTACTAAAGTAACGTCAGTGATATCGAAGAAGAACCTCATAATTTGTACTTTATTGGTAATACTGAAGAACATCGAAGAAGAGTGAAACAAGTAATATAAAAAAAAATTTTTTTTAAGTCAATTCCTACTTTGAATGAAAAAATAGAAAGTATTTAATAACGATTGAAAATTTGAATAAGATATATATATAGGAGGAGAGAGTGAACTAATAGTAGTAATTTAATAAATTCAAAGATATTTTGCCATACCTCAAATTCTGTGCTTAACCATAACTATTATAATATTTAAAAATGCTGCGTTACTAACAAAAATGAAGAATTTTCTTTGTTTTTCTTACAATTTTTCAACTAATAATTAAATAAAGCAAATGTCTTTTGTATCATTTTGTTTGCAATTTCATGTAAATTTTAGATCAGTTTACGAATATTAAATATGTTTACAAACTCGGAAGTTATTTATCAAAACCCGCGGCTAAAGAAACACAAGTGGTCTGTAGGATTGAGATGAATTACAATTAACCCATTAAATAAATTCTTGTGACGTCGAATCAACTTTCCAGGAATTTTCACGGAAATTTAATGAAATGTTTGGTTTCTCGGTAAATCGTTTGGGTCATTAGCTTTAACTGAATGCTTTAACACGTGAGAAAAAAACCTTTTCAAGTTTTAACACAAGTCGCCAAAAGAGTCGCTAAGTCGCCAACGTGGCTGTATTTGTAATTCTTTAAATAATTAGTTTTAATCAATTAAATTTTATTAATTATAATTAAATTATTGTATTGTCATCCAAAATGATCCCGTATATAAAATTTCAGCTCAATTGAGCGCAGCGCTTTAAAATGTATTTTATTAAAGATTGAAAATTCCACCAAGATAAACAAATAAATATACAGATATATAAATAAATAAATAAATAGACAGTGCGAGCTAATAGTGTAGGAATTGAAAAATATTGAAATACTGATATTTAACTATTATTTTTACTAACAAAGTTGATTTCATCGGGGTTTTTTTTGTGTGTGTACATTTAGAATACCTTAAAAAATATATCCTTAAATATATTGATAAGTACATTTTAGTTTTTGTATTAGAGTTGTTAGTATTAATTTTGTTGTATATGGTTAAAGGCAATGTTTAATTCATCGTTAAGTACATTTAAATTTCAATTAGTGTTATTAGGGTTAATTTTGTTGCATACTGGTTTCTTTTATGCTTATTGTTCTTTCCCTCCCTTATTTGCTAATCTTTTCTTATTTTGTTTCTTTTTTTGCATTAAATATTTTTTTAAAAATTACGCTCATAAATTTATATGTTATTTAATTCAAAGCAAATAAGAGAGACAAATGATAAATGAACTCAAATTAGTAACATTTACTTAATTTTGTTGCAAATGCTCTGAGTTTTTCCAGTTTTTTTAATGAGAGTCAAGAGAAAAGCTACAGCTATGCAATTCTTCATTTAAACCTTACGAATAATTAAAAGAGGAAATTAATGTTATTATACAGTTAATTATAATAACAGGAAAAAAATGATAATTTTTAATAATTTTTTATTTATTAATTCATTTTTTGTATGAATAAATAAACTACTAATGCTATATATAAGAAAGTTAACTTTTGAACCTTAATATTGCATCTATCTCCTATAAACGTAATAAAACACTTCTTGGTGATTCAATAATATCAAGTCGACAGTTCTGGTCTAGTAGTGCTGGTAGACAGAATAAAAACAACGTAAGACACTCAATAAATCAGAAAACTTTCTGTGTAAGAATTCTACTTAAATTCTTTTTGAGAGACCTAAGTTCAATTTAAGAGGTCAGCCACCTTTTCTTTGAAAAAGCGCTGAAAGGGTAAATTTCTAATAAAGCAACCCTGTTACAAACTATCTCGAGCAGTAAAGTCTTCGGTTCATTTCCTACACCATATTAAGAAATCTGAAAGTCAATGCTATTAGTTAGAAGCAAAAACTGCGATTCACGAAGTTTGCTTATTTTCTGATATAGTGTTTCTTCTGGGCAATTTGAAACTTACATTATTTTGCTATAAAAGAAATTTCGTAGTTGAATAAGCAAGAGCCTTGTATCTGCATTGAATTGATTCCGATTTACCCTCATTTGTGGGGACGAAAGTTTTATGTTCTTTATGTTTAGTATACAGAACAGTTTATTTTTAAAGTAAATTTCGAGTACAAAAAAATAATAAAATCTAATGTAACAAACACAGTGATTGTTTCAGATCCTCAGTAAATCAGGTTTTATTTATTTTGTGTTTGAAGTATTCTATAAGCTCTTAATGACACTTGAAGAGAAAATATACTATGCCAAATTCTTTGGAGTAAGAAATACGTATTCATAATTTTAATTTATTTTTAGTGATTTTTTTTAAATTCTTGTATTGAGTGCTCAATGTTCTTAAAATACTTTATATAATAAAATATTGATTACATATATCAGATTTATTTCCGGAGCTCAAAAAGTTATTTAAAGAATTTCTCTCAAATGTAAATTGCATTTGAAAAATGTAAAGTAAATTTAAATTTAACTCGTATCAAACTAAAATGTATACTTAGTCAAAGTTTCGAAGAGCATTGCTTGAACTAGTTGTATTCAGAAATATAGCATAATTTTTTAAAAGGAATTTTCTTAAATATATTTTCTAATTTCACAAAAATTTTAAAAATGGTGCAAATGAATGGATTTTTCTCCCTTTTATGAGTTGGCTGGTTAAATTATATAATGCATGCTAACCCTAAGATATTATTCTCTTATTTTAGTACTCAACTCTTGTTAAATTAAATATTGCTTATTTTCATAAAAATATATCTGTTTAAATGTTAAAACTGGTCTCTTTACTGATTTTTCTTAACAAGTATAAAATATTATTTTCTTCCGCGTACCTACCATTTATTGCCTAATTATTTTCTGTAATAAGGAACAAACAATGAACGAATTTCCAATTGCAGTTAAAAATAAAGTTTAGTAAGCAGAAAGTTTTCATTTAATGAAGTATAGAAAAATATATTCGTAAAAAAAAGGTCTTTTTTTTGTTTTTCAATTTATCATAAAAACTTGGTGAATTATATTTATTTTTCTATTTGTATTTCAATCCTTCGAATAATATGTTAAATCATTACAAATTATGCTATGCATTTATTGCACAGAAAACCTCGATATAAAACAATACAGTTTTGACGTGCCCAAACATTTTTTTAGATAGGTTGAGTGACTGATTGCCTATTAGCAGTGCTTCTTGAAGTTTCAATATTCGCGATCATGATTTCCATCGCGCCCCCCCCCCATAACAATAATGCGTTAAATTCAATAATACTATACTTTGACGCTAAAGCTACAATATGACTTTAACCTCTTGCCACCGGTGTATATAAACGTCTTGCTAAAGCAAAGCGTTAATTGCCCCGGACGTATACATACGTCTTTCCGAAGTATGCTCTTTTCTGTTCACTGTTATCCATGAGATTGTTCCGGAGGTTTTGGAATGCAGTATAAGGACCCCTCCCCCTCCAGTACATCAAATACGCTCGCCTATGTGGAAAACGGTGGCATTGAGGAGCGAAACCAGTAAATTTTAATTGGCAGTTAAGGGATTAATTATAAACCGTACGAGAGAGAGAGAGAGAATTATCAAGATAAGTGTCTATTTTTGTATATAAGTTTATATGTGACAAGCCCATGGAGTCATTGGTAATTATTAATGTTAGTATAGTTAAATTTGTTATAAAATACATTGTCCATTACTAATACATTTAGAAGTGCATTATGTCAGAATGTATTTTGTTTGTTTACTTTCAGTACATTAATAAGTTTTTTAAAATCTTTTGTTTTCGACTTTTTAATACGCTCACGCCCACTCCCTTGTAGAGTTATCACGACCCCCTAGGGGGCGCGCTCCACAGTTTGAGAAACACTGCTATAAGTATGCTACTATTAGTATGCTATAATTACTGCTACGACGCTGTAATTTTGAGCAATGATATTGTGACGCGTACGGAACCTGAGATATAACAACTCTCTCTGAATATCCATGCCACATTTACGTGATGGTATAAGCAACGTAGTTTTACCATGTATTAGTCCCTCTACACGAAGTGTTCACTTAGGTGGAATGATTATATCAATGAATTTAAGATAAAATATTTCTTTACGGGCTTTTTTCAATCAACGCCGATCTTTCTAATGACTTCATTGTACCCATATATGTCATTCCTACTTTGTTTAACGACCACAGATTTTAATTATCTATACCCTTTAACTACCTTTGATACTTAAATTACCTCTATTAAGTAGCCAAATTCGGTTCGTGAGCAGAATATTATTGCCTCATTAATTTTTAAGACGACGAAATTGTACTTAAAGTAGTTACTGCTATCTGGTTAACTCACCCCTGCCTGTTATCAAATTTCAGAGGGAAAACGAAATAAAAATTAACAAATTATAATCATTCTGTTTGATACATTCCTAGTGATTTTGGTTGTTGAAGTTTCTTAGTTCAAAATGAAGTCAAATGAATTTTCTATAACTTTCTCAATATTGAATTTATATAACTAATTCTTTTATTGTTTTGATTTGAATTAACCTTACTCTGTGGTAGTGAGTTTCAAACAGCTTTACTCGAGGATGTTTAAAATATATTTTGTAAAAGTTAATAACTATTATGAATAAAATTATTTTTAATAGATTAAAAGCATAGTAAATGTACATATTAAAGTCGAAACTTCTGTAATAGAACATATTAGCCATTACCCTTTGCACTTTGCTGAATATTTCATCATGTTGTATAACTATATACAGTTTTTAAGTCATTCACAAATAAAAAGGACAGGTCTTGCATTTCAATAATAGAAGTATAATTATTTTTTCAACCCCATAATCTTCCCACAGAGTCAAATTCCCCCAAAACACATTCTTAGCAGATCTCTACTCAACAAACGACATGTACTTACTAAATTCCAAGTTTGCATGTATAACAGTTTAAGAAAACGTGAATTTTTATCTATACCTTTCCGTATTATCCCTTTAAAATTGATTTCTGTAAAATTCGTTCTTAGATCATCTCTACGCAATTAAAGAAATTTCAAGTTTGTAGGTCTAATAGTTCCTGAGATCTCATGATTTTTAACCTATATATTTAAAGATAGATAGAATTAAATTATTGTTTATGTTTAACGTAATCACACATACGTATAAATGTTTATTGTTGAATTTAATAAATATACATATAAATACCACTTTTAATATATTATAAGCAATCAAAATCTTTTTAGATAATTTTACTTGCTTTTTACAATTATTTTTGCTTCCTGGGGATTTTTATCTACCCTAAAAATAAACACACCCACTGATTATTTTATTTATCTTTATAAAGTAAATGCTATTTAATATAAGTTTTCCTCGATAAATAATAACAACAAACTAATTATTATCCAGAAAATCCCCTATGTATATTAAAATGAATATTTTAAGACTTACCAATATAATACTGTAACGCGCTTTCAAAATCTTTAATTTTTCATGTCACGTTTCCTTTCCAAAGCAACCTCCTCAAGAATAGGAATATTAATAAGGTGTCATATCAAGGAATTTTCTAGGATATAAATATGCAGCCTCGGTTTGGCATTCCGCTACAAATTAGAATGCTTGCCTTTAACCTAAGATGTTGAAACAGCATTACGATATCCTATTTGCATAAGCAGTTCATTACTTGCTACACACGCCAGGTTTGATTAAAAGATAGAGAAAGGGGGGGGATGTCGAAATATTCAAGATTCTAGTACATTTTCCACTTAATGAAGCCTTATTGTAAAAACAGAAAGGGGATCAGAGTAAATGCAATGAATGAGCTGTTCCTGAAATTATGAAGTTTTCTCCTTTAGTAGTAATCTGATTGCTTTATTGTGTTGGAGGTAATCCCTAAGAAAATCTAACAATACACATGGCAAAACATTTTTTTATTGTTAGATATATGAAGGCGTTAGAAAAATTGTATCTAAATATTGCACCAATACGCTTTAATGAATATTAATGGCTATGAATTGTGAGAGTATTTAAAATAAAAGTTTGTAGCGAAAAAAGATGGTATGTAAATAAGGATTGTCATGTATTTAATACTATATTTTTCTCCCGATAATGTAAAAAACGTTTTCCTTTTGTAGACTTCAATGAATGAAATTTACATAAGAAAACCCTATATCAAGAACTCTTATCAACTATTCAAAGTGGTGCATTTGGTTATGGTTTTTGCATTGTAATAAACTATTATTGCCATTCAAAAGTTTTTACTGTTCTATTAAAAAATATTTTGTTCCCATTGTTGCATAAGAGTCTGTACCAATCTCTATCTATCATTTTTAGTAGATAACTTCTGTAATCCAAAGTAATCCATAATAAATTCTTATACTTTTGACACAAAATAATTAGGGATCTTCAGTAATTATTTTTCTTTTAGAAATAGCATTTCTATGTGATAATATTTCATATTTCTTAAGTTAATTCTTCTTGCCTCAGTTAATAGAAACTTCTTATTTAGTAACGTGGGCGTCATTAGCTCTACTAGTTCTGCATTTAAAAGAATCCTAAAAGGTAACTAATTTAAAATAAACAATTATTATTTATTTCTATATGGTCTTTTTATTACTTAAAATATATCGAATAAAAATTCTTTCTTTAGTTCTTGTGATATAATGTAATGCAAAAATGAGATTCTTTATTCTATTAAGCAAAATAAATTTTATAAATTATAAAATTTCTTGTAAAAATATGTAAACACTGTGCTTATAGAATATTTGAAACGCTTAACTCATTACTTTCAGCTTGGACATTAGTCAAGGTATCCGACCACGTTCGGAACCATAATTTTGCAAAAGGGTATAAATGGATAATATTTATGATATTTAGTGTCACTTAGATTAGAAAATGTATATAAAATTGTTTTAAGAATAGTATTACAATAAAAAATTATTTAAGTACAATATTTTGACAAAAAGTGAACGTAGAATGACCCATTTTGAAAATACTCTCCTTTTGTGAAAAATGCTTCTGTTACAATACTATTTTGCCTGTATATAGCTCAGACCTCTGTACAGAGGCTCAACTAGAATTTTTGAAATATATAACTTAGAAGTCGGCTTATCCATGTTTTACGACAACAGAGTGAAGAAATTTTATGAAAAAAATGCCGATAATTATTTCAATGGGTTGTAACTCTGAAAATAATGTGAATTTTTCAAAACTCGTAGTTGAGCCTCTGTACAGAGATCTGAGCTATATACAGGCAAAATATTATTATAATAGAAGTATTTTTCACAAAAGGAGAACATTTTGAAAAAAAGTTATTCTAAGTTAATTTTTTGCCGAAATAGTGTATTTAAATAATTTTTTTTTGTCAAAATGTTCTTAAAACAATTGGATACATGTATTCTAATCGGAGCGACACTAAATATCAAGAAAATTATCCATTTATGCGCCTTTTTAAAATCACGACTCCGAACGTAGTCGGATATCTTAAGGAATTAATTTTACATACGCACATAACACATACATAGCAGTATAAAAACATTATATAATTGAGTGAAAATATAATTTATTTTCATTTTACCAAAGCGAGTTTATTTCACATTTTTTATCTCTTATACCAAATTTTCCAAAAAACATGTACAACAAATAAAATGAAAAATATGACCGAACAGAAATTGATATTTAAAAAAATTAATAACGAAGAAATTTTAGAAAAAATTAGAAGGTGTTTTAAATTAACTTCTTTCTTCAAGCACCACTTGAATAAGCCGAAAAGTCATTCATTCTGAAAATGGTCTATGGAAATTTTATTTGACGTCTAACACACAGCATCTGTTTTACGTGAATATTGTGTGCTATTTTTATGTACTTCTAGGGCTATAAATCTTTTAAATTTTCTATTGAATTCAGATTGGGGTTCCTCGCAGACCATCCAAGTGGATTTACTGAATTAGCTTCAAACTAAAGTTCAGCAATCTTAGAAACTGTACAGATTTATCTTGTTTTAAAATAATCTGCTTAAGTAAGTAGTGGAGCCTTAGATAAAAGCAAAAATTTTTCTAATATATCAAATTACTTCTCAAGAAATCTCTTTGATAAAGATTAATAATGTGGTTCCCTTTTCCTATGGAACACACGAAATAATTACTGTGCTCCCATAATATTGATGTTTGAAAGAACCTTTTGGTATTTTACGTGGATGCGTTTAAAAAAATATTTTTGGTCTTCAAATTTATATTTTCTTTTTCTTCTATACATTCCAGATTCTGTAAAAAGTTATAGATTTTACTTTTGAGAATATATTTATTTTAACTTTTCTTCAAAAGTGTATAAACATGTAAATATTCTTTAAAATGTGTAACCGGTAAATATTCTTTCAACACCAGAAAGACGAGTTTCATTTAGCGTCATACAAAAATCTTGAAAAAATTCATCAAATTTGAATTTTGCTTAGAAACTCCGTATTTAGATTTGAAATGATCATTTTCTCTTTTTATAAGTACAACTTTTGCTGTAATTTTAGGTGATAAAAACCCCCAACTGTATTAATAACTGCTTTCTCAAATCACATAGATTTAAATTTCACAAAAACCTATGTATACTTATTTTTGAAAAATCTGGCTTATTTACAGGATAAAGGGCTTAATTTTATCAGTATTTACTTAATAAATTCGCATACTTAACTATCAAAAGGATTTCGAAATGAATGAACGTTAGCCTGACTTTTTGCTTTATTCGCGAGCTCTATATTAGTAAAAAGTTTTTAAAGTGATTGGTTGTTTCTTTAAGTCACACTTTGAAGGTTTTGGGTACGATGAAGTGCGTAAACGGTCTTTTGAAGAGGAAGAGTGAAATTTTTGAAATTCCTTCCTCTCTTTAAACTTCCGCACCATACGAGCCTGAGGACTTTCAGTTTTGACATATTTAGCAGGTATCAGCCTCTCTGGTCTTTAGTAGCATTAGGACTCTGACCATCGACTGATACAACGGGAGCCTCTTGTCCGTGATTATGTCCATTTGGCTGTAATGGCCATTGAATAGCTTCCTAGTAGTATTAATCAATATTAAATTTTAAGAAATATGTACGCATTTATAATTTCGAATTTAGATGTATTTGATGAAAGTTAATGAATGAAACGTTTCAAAGGTGGCCACACTTACTTAAATATAGAACTTTTTCATAAATTTAAGGTACCCGACTACGTTCGAAGCCGTGATTTTGCAAAAGCGTATAAATGGATAATGTTTATGATATTTAGTATCACTTAGATTAGAAAATGTACATAAAATTTTTTAAGAATGGTATTACAATAAAAAATTATTCAAGTACAATATTTTGACAAAAAATGAACATAGAATGATCAAATTTCAAAATGTTCTCCTTTTGTGAAAAATGCTTCTATTATAAT
>BMAV01014308.1:50109-66979 GCA_019973955.1 Trichonephila inaurata madagascariensis | reverse complement strand
TAGCATCTAATTAAATGTAAATTAATCTAAATTGTAAATTTATTTCAAATATAAGGCACTTTCACTGGAAAAAAATTATTTTTGTACCAATATTGCTGCTTAAACATCATTTATGTAATAAATAGCAGGATATAAAACGTAACTCAATATAATTCTTTCACTCTTCTATTCAAAACATTTTCTGGCATTATTTCAATATTTATTACAACATTATAATAACATTTTCAACAATATTTCCCTCACAATCAGTATTAGCATTTTCTATTAAGTACTGCGATTACGAAGTGTTGACTCAAATTAACTAAATCTATAACTGAATGGCTCCTAACTTTCTTCTTTAATTAGTACAAGAATTGAAATTGTATTAAGCCTTTCATAAGATGTCAAGCAAAATATATGTCATTATTCTATTGAATAGACGTTGAGACTAGTACAAGTTAAGTTTGAATAGTTTAGTAAGTGTAGACTTTTATGCAATTCGTGAAACTTTTTACTTCGTATTCAATACTATGCAACATCTTCCTGACCTAGTGATAAGGTTCGACGTCGAACTTTTACAGAAGAAATATTTACCAAAAAAATGGAGAAGAATGAAACTGTTCTGCAACATGTATTGTGTTTCCAGATGAGCCAATGTTTCACGTATCATATAATGTTAACCGACACAATACTCGATAATAACACATTACTCGATATGTCATTAGAATCTCCTATAGACTCGGTGAGTTGAGCGCACATTGAAATTGTGCTATAAAACATTTCAAAAAAAATATTTGATATTTTCTTTATGGAACATAAAAACCCATGTAGCCATACATTTCGGTCACGTGGCATTGTCATTTAAAATATTTGAATCTATAATGTACATATTTTCATAAATTTTATTTGTAATTAAAAATATTTTTAAACGTGATCTTACAATGTAATATAAATAAACCTCGTATTCTCTTTTATATAGAAGATTCTCTTTGTCAGTGAAAAATCAAATTGGGTGCCGGCACAGAAAAGATTTCTTATGAAAGTTACAGATATATGCTGGAATTCAAAGCGTGAATTAATAATTCGCATATAAATAAAAATATAATATACGAAGGAAAAGAATATTTTTATAGTTTAACACCACTCGATCCAAAATTAAAAAGAAACAATTATTTACGCGGGGCGATGAATTCTTATTTTCTGATATGATGCTAAAAGACTATTACTCAATTTTTTGCAGAAAAAACGTCTAAGTATTTTTGCTGTTAAATGCATAAGTTATATAAATCCGGCGTATAACGCGCACTTTTAACACAAAAAATAAGATCAAAATTTACAGGTGCGCGATATACGTCGGATATAAAAATGTTAGCTTTAAAAAGAGCAGAAAAGAAAAGAAAAATAGAAAAAGGAGAAAAAAAAGAAAAAAAGAAATTAATATTTAAAAAAATTGGTCTTCTACATACATTGAAATATTTACATTCCGTAAGAATTTTATGGGTTGTAGGTTTAGAAGTATACTGTTTTTTCAAAAGCTTGGGATAATACTTCGAACAAATGACTTCAAAACACAGAGCATTGCACACATACATTTCAGATTCCTTCGTAAGAAATGTGGTGTGCGTTATACGACGAATATACCTAAAAATTAAAAAATACATCTTGAAAGTATAGATGAGCGTTATACACCGGTATGCGTTACATGACGGATTTTACTGCAGTTGTTCTTCGTATACTGCTCCAATTTGTGTAAAATTTTCTGGCATAAGAAGGGAAAATTAAATTATTTCTCGAGAGGAAAATACTAAAAATTTAATATTTTAAATTTCATATATATGTTTAAGTTTTTCATGGTAATTTTCAGAAAGATTGTGACCTATAAAAGTCAATTTGATAGATTTTACAGTTTGGAAATAATTAGATCAACATCTTGAGTGTACAACTAATGTGTGTCTTAGAAGTAAAAGATGATTATATTCTGTTTCTTCGCAAAAAATAACGAAATTTTAAAATATAGTAATTAGAAAAGCAAATTAATTAAAACATGCAAAAAATTTTAATTAAATGTAATCTAATTTTCAGGTATTTCCGTAACAAACTTCTTATATTATTCCTGAAACAAATTATTTGAATTTATAAACTAGGAATAAATTTACTTCTATTAGATAAAGAACTTAACACTTTACTAAGAAATAGATATTTAAATGAATTTATTCATACTAAATTATAATCATTTAAAAAGTTAATTTAACTGTCTACACAAAAAAACGTCTGCAATAATTAGTTATTATTTTTTAAATTAATCTATCTATATATAATTTTTTTTTAAAGTCGAGTCTATTAATAAATTAAGAAACAACATCATTATATTAACACAGCAATATTTATCAAATAAATCAAGTTTTTTTTTTTTATTTTATTTAAATTAAAGAACGAAATAAATTATTTTTTACCCAATATTACCACTGTTTTGTTATTTCCTGTTTTTAACTCAAAAGAAATCGTTGAAATACGTTTTAAAAACTCCTGTGCAATATTTATATGTTTTTACTCCATATATGAAATCTAAAAATGTAACCTCTTTTATTAATTATTGTTTTACGTTTACCTATAATTTTTCCAATACGTCAGCAAAGAAGCAAATGTCAAAGTATTATATTCTAACAACTGAAATTGACGAATATATTAATATTCTACAGACGATTTTTTTAAAGATTCGTCGTATTCTTCTGATTGATTAATTTACTATTTATTAATGTCACATTCCAAAGTAACACGAGGCTATTGGTAATGAAAATGTTATTCCAGGGGTCTCAGGGGTGCTAAATTTCTCTAAAGGGTTGAAAATATAAACAATTTTCAAACAGGTATAATTCTTTTAAATTTAAATTAAATAATTCAAATCTTTTACACATTATTTATAAAGGAATGGGGCTTCAGAAAAGTATAAAATGTTTAAGATATAATGATAATTTTAAAAATTATAAGCATGTGAAAATTCTGTAATAAGTATTAAGTAATTTTTGCGTTGAGCTCGCTATTTTCTAAAATAATAGCCTCTGATGTATAAAACTTAATAGAATTATAAAATGTATCATACTCTTTAAACCTTGCATCATTTAAAAATAATATATCTTTTGTGTGTGTTTCAAAATATTTGAAAAATATTGAAATTTTAAAAAAAAATTTGAAAATGTAATTTTTTAAATATAATTTATTATTCTACTAATATAATATTACTACAGTGTAATAAGGATACATTTAACTTTATAAATCAACTTATAGCTAGTTATTAAAGCTACTATTTTAGAAAATAGCATGCGCGACGTAATAAATATTTCTTATAGAAGAGTTTTTTATTTTCATATGCTATAATTTTTCATATTATGATTATATTTTAAACATTTTATGCTTTTCTAAAGCCCCATTCCTTTATAAATAATGTGTAAGAGATTCGAATTATTTAATTTAAATTTAAAAGAATTATACCTGTTTGAAAATTGTTTATATTTTCAGCCTTCTAGAGAAATTTAACACCCCTGAGACCCTTAAAACACGATCAATCATCAAGGACGATACCTGATAGAACACCCTACTCCCTAAACTTCTATAGACACCAACATGAGGGTGAATGAGTTAAAGCTATATTAATGTCGCATTATAAAATAACACGAGAGATATTGGCACGAACAATATTTGGTAATTTTGAAACAAAGTCAAATGACGAAGATAGCACCAGAGGTGACATCCCCTCTCCAAACTGCCAGACCAAGTCAACAGGAGGACTTTTAGCTACTTATTTACCTACTCGGGAGAAATGAGCTCATCCAAATTGTTCCGAGCTGTGAATCGACCCTCTGAGAAGATACTTTATTTATATACTAAGCAAAATTCATATACAAAAGGGACCCTCGAGGGACTTTCCCCGAAATTCTTGGTAATAAGGAGAAAAATACAAAATATAGAGAAAGTACTTTACGAAAGTGGCCCCTAACTGGATGCCAGGATAGTATTGATAACAAAAAATAACAATGTAAACACTTAAAAAAAACACACAGACGCTGTCTCATTAATGAGACAGGTAAGACCTTGGAAAAGAAATATTACACGCAGAGATACCAATATTTTAAGGGAATACAAAAACAGGTAGGGGAGGAATGCAAAATAAAAGAGAATGGAGGTCCAAAAAAAATTTCTGTTATATTTTTGGAAAGAGAGCAAGAGAGACAGTTTCCATTAGAAGCAGAGGCGTAGGCCCTCACAAAGGGGAGAAATAGTCGTAGGGGCCTGAAATGTGGTCAATAGGTGTAGCTAGGGACACTAGGGGTCAAAGGGGAAGAGCAATACAAGTGCACATCCACCCTACTCCCTTCTTCAATATTTTTGCACCCCAAGGTTCAGAAAGCAGCGGTCGAGAAGAAATGCAAGCCAATAAAAAAAATGATGAAAAGAGGGAAAAGGACCTTAAGCTAGACAGATTTAATGCGCAACAGCTTCTTTTCATGATGGATCTTTAACGGAACTAGGACTCAAACCCACGACTCGACAGATAAATGGCGACCATACATTCGTAGTCATGAGTGCTCAACTACCACGACCACTAAATTCATCTATCACGCAACTTGTAAAAGTCTTGCCGACGAGGCTAAAGGTGTGAGAGGAATGGAGAGAAAACTAGCCATATTCAAAATCACTCTATTTATTCACAGTACTAACCACAACACCAGTTCAATCAACCAAAATTAAGAGATGCACCCAATTATTAAATATGAAGAGCAATTAACGAGGTACGCAAGATACGAGAAGAATTTGAATACTTAAAACACTTACTTCAATTCAATCGCTCTGACTTCTTAGCTACCGATTCTAGATTAAAAATCTTAAGTAACAGATCGTCAACTTAAATAATTCAATTATCAATTACTAAATATCTGCGCCTCTCTTCAAGTTTGATAATTCACTGCTCCGCTATCAGTCTACCCTATCTCTCCTTCTAACCTGAAAGCTTAGATTTTATATGGTAGTTTTAATTTCCATGCTCACACTTTCTTCTTCGGGAGAAAGCTTTATAGTAAAATATTTTTTTAAAGACCAAAAATTCCCCAAAGATCGCGGAAAGAGCCGTCAGAAACTTGCATAAATTATATCTATGAAATAATTTCTAAAAATAAACTATTTTTATATAAACATATGAATTCCCAATTAACAAGTTAATAAAATATTTCTTCGTTATGGAAGACATCAACAGTCTTTCCAAATGCTTATAATAATATTTAAGGTATCCGACTACGTTCGGAACCGTGATTTTAAAAAAGCGCATAAATGGATAATTTTCATGATATTTAGTGTCACTTAGATTAGAATAAGTGTATAAAATTGTTTAAAGGACATTTTGACAAAAACAATTATTTAAATACAATACTTCGGCAAAAAATTAACAGAATAATCTTTTTTCAAAATGTTCTCTTTTTATAAAAAATGCATCTAAAATAATAATATTTCGCTTATATAAAGTAAAGACTTCTCCAGAGATTCTGAACTAGAATTTTTGAAAAATTCACATTATTTTCAGAGTTATCGCCACTTGAAATAATTATCGGCGTTTCTTTCTTAAAATTACTCCCCTCTGTTGTCGTAAAACATGAATAAACCCACTTCTAAGTTAATTATTTCAAAAATACTAGTTGAGCCTCCGTACAGAGGTCTCAGCTATATACAGGCAAAATATTATTATAATAGAAGCATTTTTCACAAAAAGAGAATATTTTGAAAAGAGATAATTCTATGTTCATTTTTTGTCAAAATATTGTACTTAAATAATTTTTTATTGCAATTATATTCTAAAAACAATTTTGTATACATTTTCAAATCTAAGTGACACTAAATATCATAAATATTATCCATTTATACGCTTTTGCAAAATCAAGGTTCCGAACGTAGTCAGATACCTTAAATATACCAGTTCCCTTCTCTTACAGATTGTTTTATATCAATTCTATTTTCTTACATCCTTGAATCGACAATCATCATTCTTCGTATTGCAAAAAAATATTTTCTTGCAACAATAAAAGGTAAAAAAAAAGCATTATCTGCATTGCTCAAAACGATAGTGATTTGCAGAAATCGTATTTACATAAACGAGAAATCACAGATTCGATGTTAGGAATATTTTTCTACATTTTTTCCATTACTTCAGTCGTCAAGCGAGTTGTTGCACCCGTTTCGTCAGATCAAAGAGAACCATTCGCTCCATCATCGTAGTAATATCGATTTTCAATTCTGTTTGTATTGCGGAACGTTACTCGGAAAGGAGCTGGCAAGCCCAAAGGCCCTAGAAGATTCTTTGTCGAGAGAAAAAATATAAATAGGAAAGCTTTTGTGATTTGTTTAAATTAAAAGCACTTAAAAGGAATATGGATATAATTTATATTAGATTTTTTGAATGATATTGACGCGAATGTTTTGACATTAAATTCAATTAAAGAAAATCGTTGTAACTTGAAAAAATATTTTTTTACTTATCTGCTTGAATAATTTTTTTTCATCTTTAAAATATATTTTTTGAAGTATTTAGTTGAAAAAATGTAAATATATTATTTGGAGTATCACTTGTAAAAATGTAGATATATTTGTAGTATTGTTCGAAAAGTATTTTTTATGTTTTAAGGTATCCGACTACGTTCGGAACCGTGATTTTAAAAAAGCGCATAAATCGATAATTTTCAGGATATTTAGTATCACTTAGATTATAATACATGTATAAAATTGTTTCAATGACATTTTGACAAAAAAAAACTATTTAAATACAATATTTTGGCAAAAAAAATAATTTAGAATAACTTAGAATAACCTTTTTTCAAAATGTTCTCCTCTTATGAAAAATGCTTCTAAAATAATACTATATTGTGTGTGCTGATATAAAGTAAAGACTTCTCCAGAGAGTCTTAACTATTTATTTATTTATTTATTTTTGAAAAATTCACATTATTTTCAGAGTTACAACCAATTGAAATAATTATCGACGTTTTTTTCTTAAAATTTCTCCCCTCTGTTGTCGTAAAACATGGATAAACCCACTTCTAAGTTATATGTTTAAAAAATTCTAGGTGAGCCTCTGTACAGAGGTCTGAGCTATATACAGGCAAAATATTATTATAATAGAAGCATTTTTCACAAAAGGACAATATTTTGAAAATGAGTCATTCTATGTTCATTTTTTGTTAAAATATTGTTCTTAAATAATTTTTTATTGTAATACTATTCTTAAAACTATTTTATGTACATTTGACTAAATACCATAAATATTATCCATTTATACCCTTTTGCAAAATCACGGTTCCGAACGTAGTCGGATACCTTAGGATATATTTTTTGAAGTATTTAGTTAAAAAGATGTAAATATATTATTTGGAATATCACTTGAAAAAATGTAGATATATTTGTAGTATTGTTCGAAAAGTATTTTTTTTTTTTTATATATTTTAAATTCATAATACATCAACACTTCAGGTAAATACATATGTTTTAAAAGATTAATTGCCTGCACTTGTTGAAATTATTGAAACTGGGATGAAAGCTGTTATTTTTATTTGGAATCCTTTGTAAGAATAAAATATATGGGAATTTTGACATTTCCCACTGTTTGCTGTTTTCCAAAATTAAAACACATTTTTAACCGTTGCTATTCCATATTGTCATAGTTAACTCTTTTATAAACAAAAGCATTAAAACAGTTTTAATGCACTTTGACAAATTATTCATCATGAAAGAACGTGATACCTATAGAAAATGTATATATTATTAACAAAGAGTGATAGAAAAGGACACGATGTGTTTCAAAAATTTTAACAACAAAAGGAGGTTACAATTAAACTTATTCATATTAGAGCTGTAAGGAAAATATTACAAATTTAAACAATAAAGTATTATTTATATATAAGCAAATACACTTTATCAAATAAAGGAATATTATAAAGTCACTTTTCAGTTCTTCTTTGCATACCTCTACTTTTGTACATGCTTCAGCAACCACAATTAATTTCAAAAATCAGAAGCCATCTGTAATTTATTTTAACGTTAAAGTAAATATTTTGCTGAAAATCAAGGAACATTTTTTCGCTTTATAAAGCTGTAGCCGAAATAAAATATCTCGTTTTACATCAAATTTCATAACGTTAATGATATATCATGAATTGCTAAAATTATAATTTCGAAGATGCGTTAAAAATAATATCTGTGACATTAATAACATAAAATCGGATATATAACAAACACGGAATTATATTTATTTGAATCTTTCTCCATTAGTGCAATATTAAGAATATAGGTTTATATTGCATGACATTTAATTGACATGCATAATATATTGCATGACAAAAAGTTTCCAGAACTAATAGACGCACCGACTGAACATTTGGTATACGTGTTGTTTTTGATGAGTAGAAATTGCTTAGAAACAGATTTCACAAAACTTGATTCCCAAGAAGGGTTACGAGACATTATAGATGAGAAAATTCCCGTTTTCAAGCTACCAAAACTGCAGACTTGAAAATTGATGATCATTTTTCTTTTGTTGAGTATAGATCTTTTAAGAACGGGTTTTAAGAAAATCGACTTCAAAGGAGATTGCAGAGAATTATAGGAGATTTTAAGTAACACGAATTCTATTTTTTGAACTATGAGACAAACAGACCTGAAAATTGGTAAACATATTTCTTTTGTTTTGTAGAGATCCATTAAGGATAGGGTTTGTGGAAATCAGATCCGTCGAAAAGTTTTGAGGCATGAAAGATAACTATGCTTTCGCTACTCACTGCGATTGATTTTTTAGAAAAAAATGCTAAATAAAATAATGCTTATTAATACAAGCCAATTTTACAAATGGAGAATTTATTAATATATCTTATCCCTTCTAAAATATTGCATGAATGTTTATGCTAATGTTTAAATACAAATATTTTTTACCTAAACATTAAAAAAATGCTAGTAATGTTGAGTTTGCGTCTGGTTTCTTTAGATATTTTAAATTTACTTTGATATAATAGCAACAAAACAAGTAATTTAAAAGACATTCAGTATGAAGTAATGGCAAGATTTTATTCTCCAATCTTTCATTTGAAGAATATCAATAAGATGCTTGCTATGTAGAACTTTCATCTTTTCTGTTGCCAACGTTCTGGAAAATTTTATAAAACGAAATAAATCGATAAGAAATTTTAAAAAAATCTCTTGAAAAGAGAGAGACATGGAATTTTTCTATAAAATTCTAACAAAGTTAGAATCCTGTAATGCATACACGTCTAGCTTTAAAATATAATCTTTTCTTCCCCAAGAACATGGCTTGTTGTTTAAGAATTTTAAATTAACAAAAGCGCTTTCATTTTGAATTCTGTGTATAACTTACAGAGCATGACAAGAAAAATTATTTTCATGCTTGTGTGCTTGCATTCACGTTCTTTTTTTTATGTTAACCACCAGGGAGGTTTTTGACCTAGGAATAAATACATTTTGCTGAACACGCTTTAAAAATAATGGATATTAGAATTTTAAGTCTCAAAAGGAGAAAAAAACCCTGATGTGAATCTACTGCTAAAATAATTTTAAAAAAAGACTATTATTTTGGCGTTTTTACGTCGACATTAGGACTAGATAAGCAACAATAATTTTCTTTTAAACATGCATACCAAAAAAATCATATTAAAAAAGAATTTCATGAAACACATAATAAAAAGAATCTTAATTCTTGAATTAATTACGTACCACAGAGAGTTTTGAATATTTTTAAGATAATTATACCGTTTTAATGTGATTCTTGTCACACACACACATATGCAAGACGATGACTGAAATACAAGAAGACAAATACAATGAAATCTGAATAAACCATGTAGTTGTAACTTAATTGTAAATATTTTTCGATTCAACATGTAAATAATTAAATTCCATCTTTAAACAATTAATAATTACCAGTAATAACTTAACTTGCCATTTTCCTCCTAAGCCCTAACTATCATTCAATTTCGATTTATTTATTTAAACTGATTATAAAATTCTGAAAACCATAGTATAAGAACGCATCTACTTTTATAATTGCATTTAAGTCAGAATTCGTTGATCAAAGGTACCTTTACACTTTAGTCAGAGCGATGCTTACCTTCAATAATGTTAGCAAATTAATCGAATCATAATGGAACACAGCAAAAGCAAGCGATTGAACTAGAGAGAGACGACAAGATGTAGTACAGAGTGCTTTTCAAAGTAAATTTCACACCACCATATTCGTTTTCAATGCATTGACATGTCAATAAGATAGCCTGAGCAATTGGCAAGTGGCATCGAAAACGGTGTGATCATACTGACTAGGCTTTTTTGAAATGCTGAACCTACGCCTATGAATGTCGCCAACCAACGTACTTGTTTGATCTAGAAACTCACTGATTCACTGAATGAAAAAGAACTTTGTTTTTCTTGATGAAATCCTGTTTTAAAATGAATTCTATAGCAAGTGAAGATGAATATAGGACCAGTGAAATATTAAGCTGAAAGAGTCGTCTATTACATAACCCTAGAACCCGGAACTACAGTCTGGGATGCAATTTCATTTGATAACTGTATCCCTCGTTTGTTGTTTAGTCTATATTAAAGAGGTGCGTGGAGTGTCGAAAGGAAACACGGAGATATAATTTCAAATTGTGTCAATCCTATATTATTTCCCAGTTGCACTTGTCTGTATTTTTTTACTGTCTTTCTAGTCACAAGCTTCTCTGATCAAATAAATAACTTGGTCATTCCCCCAAAAAAGTACTCTGAGGGACATATGGGTAGTGACCTCCAACTACTTAAAGATCTCAGCCTATAAACACTTGTATAGTGTTTATATCTAGTCTGCTGGATAACACAGCTGATTTCTTTAAAATTTTAACGTTTTTTTTCTATATACGGACCATCCTCTAGTAAGGCATAAAAATGTTTGTAGAAGACATAGACAGGTAATATGAAGAGAAAAGAACCTGGAAGTAATCCTATTGAAATGTTGCACCTGGAATTACAACAAGGTATTTGTACACATTATATTACAGGCTTTTATCAATACATATTAGATTAGCAATTATCTACGTTACATTAAACCTTTTAGAATATGCACTTCCGCAGGGGTATCCTACAGCTTGATTGCATAGGAGTCGAAATTTCTTTGTTGGGAATATATATAAGGAATCTCCATACCCGTTTTCAAAATGACCATTTATACTCAAAACAAAGCAGCCCGTATAGTTAAAGATAACAATCATTTAGGTGGAAGTTTCAAGTATATACATCTTTTTTCCTTTAATATTTTTTTTTCTTTTGGTAATCTAATGGATCTATACGCAATCATTTTACCATATACAAAAAACCCACTACTTGCACCATTTTTTTAATTCCGTCACTTACATAAATCAGCTTTTTTAAACTGGCATTTCTCTATCCGTATGATCATCAACTCTTTGACTAAATACCGAATTATAAAATGGCAAAATGGCTCAGCGCCTTTTCAGTTTCTGTGATAAAACATAATCATATCTATTATTCAATCCCAAGATATATATCAAATCACATTCCATACCTTTAATTTCGCGATTAAAGCATTTTTTTTCAGTTTGTTTCGTTCTCCTCTGTCATATGAAAAAAAGAAAGAACATTTTATGTGATGATACGTAACATAATAGAATATTGGACCTTTTTAGTTTCGTTAAAAGAACAAGAAATAATATTAGGGTTGTAACTAATTGAGGATCTGGATTATTCAGTTAGATGAGAGTTTCAATGACAACTTCCATATAATTTTCATTTGATTATGTTTTATAACTATCATATATTAACTACATAATTGTCAAATAGCTACAGAAGAAAACGCTTGACAAACTTTTAATACGTGTAAGTCGGTATGAATTGAAAAGTATATACCTGGATCCTTGTATGTATTTCCCAAAATAAATAAAGGTATAATAGTTAAACATTAAATAAATGAATGTATGATTAAATGAATTAAAATAATAAATTAGTAAAATAAAAATCAAAACTAAAGTTGAGAAAAAAATTATGCGGGAATTTATGTCTTCCATTCTCGAAGTGGAAAGAGAGAACTTAAATAACCCTTTGGTGGTCATGAACGAGTTCAGCTCGCAACCGAATCGTGCTTCATAATGCGCGCAAACGAGTTCCGCTCGGGAGCAAGATTTCGACCGAAATGGTTAGGAACGAGCACTACTCGCGTCGTGAAATATTTCCCCAATGGGCGCTGACGAGCTGAGTTCGTTCACCATTATTATTCTGTATTGATTATGTTACAAACGAATCCTACTCGTGAAATTTAGTTAGTTTTACTGTCTACGATGGCAGTACGGGTTCCATGAATTTTTTTTCATAATGAAGGGGGATTATTTTTTTTTTTACCTTGTTCTTTTTATGCGTATTTTGGCACGTTTTTTAGGGTTTTGTAAAGTAAAATGGCTCAAAAGCGAAAGTTAAATAATTATGATGATGATTATGATTGTGATACAGAAAGCTTAACAAGTTTTGAGTCTGTTGAAGACTTTGTTCACAGTATATCAAGCTCAGAAGACGATTCAAGACGTATCAAAAGACGTATTTAATTTAGTCCTTTAAATTTAATGTTTGTTTTATATTTATAATTAACAATTATTATTATTTATATAATTGATTATAATCATTTATAATTTACTATTTAGTAATTATCATTCATTACTTATTTTAAAGTACGTAAAAACTGTTATTTATGTACTACAAATACTTTAAGAAATTTTTAACACACGTGAGGCGAACTATCTATGGCATCGCCAGAGAAGGATGACATTTTCGGAAGAACGGCGAGGAAAAACAGAGCTGCCACTTTCGACTAATGTTGACTTGTAATAATACGCGAATTAAGTAAACGAAAACTGCTCCTTTCCCAAACCATCAAAGGAATAACAGGCATATTTTTTCAGGAAATGAAATTTTTGATTCTGATGTGAGCAAACTATAAATGGATTCCTTTGTAATAATAAATATTTTGTTTAATATTTCCGAACATCTCCCTTAACCGTCTGGTAATGATTGATACTATCATATAGTGACATGATTCAGGTTCAATAATAAATTTGAATGATGATTTTTTTTAAATATTGTTGAGAATATTAAGTAAAAAATGTAAAATTATTTAAGTAAATACTTTTACTGAAGAATTTCCTCATGACTGTATAAAAATTTTTTTTTTAAATTATACAGTTTTTTCCTCAATATTTCATATACAGATTTTGTATAAAAATTAAACTTATGCCACCAAGAGGGTTTTGGTATTTCTCCAAAAATTTATAAAATAAGAAAGTGTTTTCAGTCTTAATACCTGAGTTATAAATAATTCACATGGAAAGAGTCAAATTGCGATTGTTTTTATTAAATAAAAAATATTTCATAAGTAATTTTTTGATTAGCTGTTTCTAATAGCATTTCATCTATTATTAGCTTCAAATTTTTGAAATGAGATTTCTAACACACTTTTTATTTACATATTTAATCCAATTCGGAATTTTAAAAATATGTATATCGAACTGTTCATGATTATTATCAAAATTTTAACAGCATTCACGATGACTCTGAGTAATTTTAAAACTAGTATGCTGTACAAGGGAATAATTTAAAACATATTAGGCTTCTTATGTTAATATCTTCTTAGAACTGAACCATGGTATTATTGGTACATGGAACAGCAGAGCAGCATTGTAAAAATATGACTTATACCATGATGCTTTTCTGACGAATGTTGATACTTGCACCCATACACATGTATATAAATATTATCACCATCGTTTAATAAACAAAATAAATCGACGGAATCCTTAAAAGTTTGCAGAAAGGAAGATTTATCATTCGACGGGCTTAAAAACATAAATAATACCCTATTTAATTTTTATAAAAATACGACGTGACTAAAAAAAATTAAGAAAAATGGATTTAAAATAACGTGAATAACAGGAGTTATATACATATATTTACAGACTCAAGAAGTGCAAAGTAAACAATATCATATTTAATCGATTAAATTCATGAAATCCCCAATCTTTTAACTCATGAAAAACTAAAATGAAAATTAGATTCAATCAAAACTTCAAATCAAGTCAAACGAAACGTTTTAAGGCTTGAATGAATGTTAGTTTTATTGGTGCAATTGTCAATTCCTGCTAAGTTGCGCTAATCCTGATAAAGAAGTGATAATAATTTACCAGAAATTAAAGTTTACTTAAATCATTCCAACATATAAATATTTAATTTTAAGTTTAATTTATTCTCAAAATTACACTTGGAATGGATTTAAAAGTTTGATGCACCATTTTGTTATTGATGAACTGACCATTACGTTAAGAAACATCACGAGTCAGGAATATGAATCTCCTAGGCACGGTTGTAAGGAAGAATAAGGAAGTAATAAGGAAAAGTATTTAACTTCTAGTTGAATACCTGTGTTTTATACTATCATTGAGCATGGTTCATTTAATTACAAATGAATGATTATTTTTACATTATCTTTCATTTTGATTTTGCAATATCATTTTGATAACATTTTCGCGAATTTAATTGTTCGAAGCATTTTTATCAATTTTAATTCACACATAATAAGTCTTCCAACGTTAAAAATAATCATATTGACCTGAATTTTAAAATTATCGTTTTTTCTCTGGTATGAATGCAGTTCCTGCAATTAAGAACTATTATTCGAAAAGTGAACATTTTGTTCCATTTCCATTATTATTTCATGATGTTTCACCATCATTATCACGTTGCAATTTCGATGTGACCTCTTTATTAAATTACTTCCGATTTTCGAATCATTCTAAAGAACATTCTAAAAATTACTTTTTGGTGACTTCATTGCAGCTTCAGCATAATTTATGAAGCCTTTTCATAATATATTTTTTCAAATCTTTTTGTCATTCAAAAATTAGGCTGAAGACATTTAGAAGTAGATAAAATTATGTGTGCGCGCGCGTTTTCTCTTCTTTTAGAATATTTTTTATTCTAAAAGAATAAAAAATATTCTCTAATAATTCTCTATTCTTTTTTTATTCTCTTCTATAACGAGTGTTAGAGAGTTTTAAAATTGCATTGTAAATTTTATAAATTATGTCTGATTCTCATGTATAATCTCTCTTTTAGAATGCTATTGTATTTTAAAAGCACTTAAAAATAATCAGCGAATTATTTGAGTTATGCTTCTTTTTTTTTTCATTCTTAAAATTTATGGAAAAAAATTACTGTTGAACAAAAGCTTTTTTAAAAATTAATACATTAACAAATGAATTTGTTTGCTTAAATAAAAGCCTATTTATTTCCAGAAATTATGCTCTTTCTCATTAAAATAATCATTTTTTTTTTTTTTTTTTTTTTTTTTTTTTTTTTTTTTTTTTTTTTGTGCTTTTTACAAACGTCAAAAATTCACATAAAGCGTTTTTCAATATTTAAAGACCGAAATTATCTTAATTTAAAGACAGAATCACAAAATTACTTCGGTAATTAAGATCAAACTTTTTTTATTTCGTTAAATTAGTCAATTGTGAGTATTAAAATTTAAAATCAAGAAAATAATTCAAAATCTTTTCAAAGTTACAAGGAAATATTTGTTCAATGGAAAATCTACCCAAATATAATACTATTAGAATGGAATGATAATATTTTAAAGCTTTGAATTATATGTTTTGGTGTAATGGGAAAAAAAATTTAAAAAGCACAGTGGCGTAGTATTTCGAAAGATAAAATAATTTAATACATTATTAACTGATTATATTTGAATGGCCATGGTCGAACTCGTGACAGAAGATGTTTCTATCGATTTGTTGGTTTGAATCAAAATGCTACTGAATACTCTTCATGTAGAGGAGCTGATGTATATTAAATATTTCGAGGCTGAAAGACCTCAAGTTTGTTACATAGAAATTTTGGTGTGGCAGCTGAAGTACTCTTATTGATAAAAAAAAATTAGCGCATCAAGAAGGAGTTGTTAAAATGAAACGAAATTTTACATACGTAAAGACTACTTTGATATAAGTAAATGATTAGAAAATCAAAGAAAAAGGATAATTTATTTCAGAGAAAAAGGCATAAGAACGGAGGATTTAATACTCCGTTGAACCCCCTCTAGCACGAATGCACGATGCAATACGATCGGACATTGAAGCATTCAAGTTCTGTATGATGTCTTGAGACGTTTCGTTCCATATTTGCTGTAACCTTGACTCAAGTTCGTTCAAACTCGTGGGATGCCCAACTCGCTGTCCCAAATGATCCCAGATATGCTCGTTTGGAGACAAATCTGGGAATCAGGCAAGCCAAGGAAGGAAAGTAACAGTGCGGAGACAGTCTTGCGACATCCTTGCTGTGTGAGGCCGAGCATTGTCTTGTTAAAAAAGGGCTCCTGGTAGCCACTGCATGAGTGGTAACACATCTAGTTGCAGGATGTCATGGACATACCGCTGGACTGTCATGGTGCCAGGGATCAATACTAGGGGTGACCGTGTATTGTAGGCAATGACACCCCATACCATCACACCAGCTGTGGGAGTGGTGTGTCGCTGTAAGGCAAAGGCAGGATTGAGGCGTTCACTACGGGGTCTCCCCACGCGAACACGATTGTCATCACTGCTGAAATTGAATCTGGATTCGTCGCTTAAGACGACCAGTTTCCATTCTGCTGCAGTCCAGTTTCCTCGTGGGCGGCACCACTTCAAACGGAGGCATCGATGGGTGGATGTCAAGGGCAGAACACTTAATGAGCACCGTGATCCCAAATGCCCTTCAGCCAGGCGCCTTCCTATGGTTCAAGAAGACACAGGGGCCCCTAGTGAAGGTGCTACCTGTG
>BMAV01014308.1:31842-49917 GCA_019973955.1 Trichonephila inaurata madagascariensis | reverse complement strand
CACCCAGCTTCCATCATGCCGATGATTTTTCCCCTCTCAAACTGCGATATCTGCTCATATTGTCTTCGAAAACGGCGTAATGGCATGCCTACCTCAGCTCTTACTTTGTAAACGATTCAGCACACTCAAACAAGCTTTGGTTACCTGTTTTATACTCCACGGAGACCTGTTTTATATCTCCCCAACATAAACCTTCATGCCAAGTTTCATTACGATCCCGCAGTTTTTTCTTGTTGCGCTATTTTTTTGTCCATGAGTGTATTATAATCGTCATTTGACCAAAATTCAAAATTATGAGGTCTCCTATAACATTCATGCAGTTTTAAAATACGATGCTTATAAACAATAAATCAATAAGCAATTATATTATGTAACCCCAAATAAGAAAAATTATATATTAGATTATTCACGTTAGTATCTCAGAAGGAATAATTCAAACTATAATACCTTCTATTTTAAAATGCTATACAAAAAACTAAGTTCATTCACCCCGTTAAGTAGAAATTTGAAACATCAAAGTTTTAAAAATCGAAGAAAACAATACTTTGAAGTAGTTAATTAGACGCATATTCCTATCTTTTTTCTAAAAATTTCTGGAACTCGTAGGTTTAAAATCGAGCCATTATTTGAATTCATTAATTACATCTAGAAACTTCGGTACTTTAATTTTACAAATAAATTAATCTGTATGAGTAAAATTGTTTAATTAACAACCAATATTATAAAATTGATTTTCATCTTTTTTAAGAATCGAGTATCATGCATCTACATTTCTTAAGTAAATTCAAAAAGTAATGATGTATCGGGTACTGAAGAGATTAAAGGCTGATTCAATTTTACTCAGCCCATGATTTGAATCCCAGACCTGTGGCGATATGTTACCACTCGACCACTGGGTTTTTAATTATCTAATTAAGTATTATTTAAAATTAATAATTGATGTTAAAAACGTTAAAGAAAAGGTAACATTCTCAAAACCCAGCAAATATTTCCTTTTTCTAGAAATTTTTAATATTCTTACAATTTAATTGCATCGTCAAATTAAATAAATACGAGCAAAGTTTCAAAAGTTTGATTCAAGGACAATACATTTATTGTTTTCAAGGTCTCATTAATTATTGGTCATTAATTTCTCTCCGTTTAAACTTTCATCATTAAATGAGGCCACTTAAGCTGACATTAGACCTTTCAACGACTAGTCTCTAGTTAATGTATCAAAGTATGAAACTACTTTTAATTTTCAAGACTGTTTTCTACATCAAATTTTTTTTTATTCTCTAATAATTAATATCTGATGTCTTTTTTTTTTGCAATAAATGTGAGAGTTTTAAAATTACAACTTCGAAATAAAGAAGTGAATAGTTTATGATTGTGTCCGAAAAGAACTTACTTAAAATTAATGTATGTGGTTTTGAAATGGAACTAAATCCTTCTTTATTATTTAGTTTTTTAAATGCTTTTAATTAGCATGATTTAAATATTATTTATTCAGAAATTTCATGACAACGTATTTCCAACAACTTTTTATTCACGAGATAATTCTAAATTTCATATAATCAAAACTGCATTATTTGAAAGAAAATAACGTATTAAAATAATTTATCTCTTAAATAAATTAAATGAATTATTCTTTATTTTGAGTTTAATGTAATTTGGCTTACATTAATGAAATCTCTAATTACATATATTTTTCTTTGCAGTCATTAGTGTTTAAATATTTTTAATTACAACAAAAGAATTTTAAAGAAAAAATTTGTGTACTAGATACATTAATAAATAATTAAAATATTATCTAAATTCTAAAGAAAGATGCATGCAATCCTTAATTCTTACAATGAAATCTAATTACATATGTATTTTTTTCATAAAATTCATTAATGTTCAAATCTTTTTAAATTACAGCAAAACATTCTGAAAACAAAAATATCTTCTAGATAGTTCAATCAGCAATTAAAGCACCTAAATTTTAAAGAAAGATAAATTTATTCTTGAGAGAAATCTAACCTTAAATTCAAATTTCATAGAAAGATTCTCACGCAAATCAAATTAAGAAAAAATTTTTGTTCAACTAAATCACTTCGAAGAGTGGTAAAACAAAAATAAGTTTCGAGTTGAGGTAAACAAACACACACACAAAATAATGCAGAGGGAAAAGGTATGGAATTTGAGTTGTACCTGATATTCTCAAAGCTAGGTATTGATCTAAATTTTTAATGGTGTGTTCTGTATGAGGTAAATCTGCGTAATGCAATAATGATTGTTAAGAAATTGTGTATAACTGAAACAATCATATATCCTCTCAATTACATTTAAAAAACCCATTATATTCAAAGCTAAAATTTAAGTTCTTGCATATTTATATAAACAACTTTAGAAAATGAGTTTCGATTCTCTGGTAGCCGTGGAGTTAGCAAACATAAAACTAAAAATAAGAGTATTCTAGAGAGAGACTATAAAAGACCTCTTATTTATATATTTCTGTCTTCATTCTTATATTAATGTGAATTCAAAATGCATTTTAGTTTAAATGTCAAATTTTCTAAATAACATGCGAGGACCTATTTATTTTTTAAATTTATTTTATAAAATTTAGGTAATTTATTGAAGTTTTTTTTTTCTATCTAAATATGGTTAATAAAAGAAAGTCATACGTGTGCGTAATATAAGTACCTAAAGAAAAGAGAAAATATAATAACTTTTGCTTAATTCTGTTTAATAGAACCGAGGATCTTTAATATGAGAAATGTCAATTATTCAACTCGTAACTTAAACAAAATTTTCAATGATTAAATCAAAATTCTAAATCTAATTAATCAATATTGAGAGTAAACTTTTCAATTTAACTATTTTCTATCTCCTATTTTAAAAATATATATATTAAACATTTTATTGCATCAGCAGTTGAGATTTGTTGGAATATAATTTTTTCTATTATTTTTACAGTGTTCATTTTTAGCTTGAATATTGTTGTTCTAGTTTAAGGTTGAGTATATTGATTTTTTTAATGTCAGTAGCTGTGGCGTAACGTACACCCCCGCAACCCCCACATCGTGAGGGGGGCCCAAAACCTGACTTCCACCCTTTGTAAAATCCAACTTGGGGACTCAAATGATATCCGTTACGTCACTGGTTGGTAGATTATTTGTAATTTAATTTCTTCAGTCAAATATAGAAGCAAATAAACATAAAACAAGAAACATATTTATAAAAAAATCGAGAAACAAAAATTCAAGCAAGTGTGTTAATTTTATAAAATGTTCTGTAAATTGCCACCAAGCTACAAAGTAAAAAGTTGTATCATTTTCAGAAAAAAGTTTTGAAGCTATAAAAAGGATAAAAATTTTCATTTCCAGTCAAAATATAATCAATGTTAGGCATGCATGTACCCGTGATCTCTATAAGTCATGTTGTCAAAAAGAAAAAAACCCAGTAGAAGTAATATAGCACTATGGCAAAAATACAATCCCAATTAGTACTTCGAATATTTCTTTTCATATTCTTGCTATTGGCTTATCATGCGATAAATAAGGTGAATGTCTAGTTCAGGGATGGCGAACCATTGGCACGCGTGCCATTCATTGCACGCGTCGCAATATTTTGGGCACCTCAGCGATCAGAATGGTTTGCATTTTATTTCAAAATAGCAAAGTTCACTATGAGGTATTACGAACAAATGCGAGTGATCGATCATGGGGTGGTGGGAAGCACACTCGTTTGTTAATGCCTTGCCTTAGTTAGGTCGTGAATTACAATTGCAAAGTTTGTCTACGAATAGCATAGTCGATTTCATTGATACAACTCTGTTTTCAAGTTTATTTGTATTATATTTATGATTTTTTAATGTTATTTAACATGGCTAGTTCAGCAAAAAAAAAATAATAAAAAGGTCAAGATAGTAAGTGTAACATAGAATTTCAAATTTGGTGAATTCAAAAATATGGTATTATTAGTAAAGGGGACAAAGAGGTGTGTTTTTTATGTTCTGAAATAGTGGTGTGCAGAACATCGTCTGCAAAAAGGGCATTTTGAAACATATTGCAAATCTTTTTGTCAAAAAAGTGAACCACAGCAAAAATAATTAATTGCTTAAAAACCTATTGGCAGATGACTCCTATTGAGCATGCATTCTACTAAAAGTAATATCTTACAGTCCTAATATGTTATTTGTCATCCACACACACACACAATCTGCAACAACGGAACTCACCCTAATGTTACTTTAATTTGAATTACACGTATAACTAAAACATTTACAATTATACAGTGCAAACGGTATTCTTCCGTAGTAAATAAAGTGTTTTGTGTTTTTAGTATTTAGTTTTATCATTTCCCCAATAATTTGGCGGCACGTCTATATTTCATTAAACACTTCTTTGGAAAAAATGGCACGTTGATCCATAAAGGTTCGCCACCCCTGGTCTAGTTGATGCTTTAGTGTTTATCAAATAATGATTCATTGCAAGTATAAAAGATTACCATAATTCCCTGAGATATATTTTACAAACTAATTAGAGCAAATTTCGCTACAGTATATTTCCGATTTTTGGATATATCAGGCTTCTATTTTTGGGAGGTACATTAGTCCATTTCAAATTGAACATCGATTCAATGGCAGGTGTGTCCATGGATTGAAGTTCATTTTTCTAAACGCTGATATGTGGAGAATAATGGCAAATAGCTGGATGTTCAACTGTGCTTCAATATTCCAACCGGGACTACGGTAGAAATTTGGATGAAAAGATACCCGGTACTGACTTCATCACCTTTTTTTGCTGCTGAAATTTTAAGGCGTTTTAACTGGGTAATTTAGTTCGAATTATAATTATTTGACTTGACATGCATACCTTCTTCAGTTACAAAAAAAAAGAATTATGGTTCTAATTAATTTAGAAATAAAAATATTTGCGTTAGTGTTTCAATATCTTGTCGACTATTTCGAAAGCTGTAACAATATAAATTTAGGAAAATTAAAAACTTATATAGTGCGTAAAACATTTTAGTGCGTTGTGAAAAGTTTTAAGTTCACAATATTTTATGAATTATAGGAACTATATTTATTAACAGTTTTTATATTCTATTTCATAATTAGAAGGGAAAATTCTACTATTAGAAAGCAAAATTTCCGATAAAGAATCAGTTTGATATTTTACTACAGTTGTTGAAACATGAACTTGGAGGGGGGAATGCAAGGGTTAAGGGACATTTTAAAAGAGAAAAATTTAAAACACATGACAAAGTAAGTATCAAATATGATCAACTATATTATAATCTAATATTAAAAAAACACATTTGTTTAAATTTAAACAATCACTATACTTAGAAATTCTTTAGCAAGTGAATTTAAAAAAAACATAATACACATAACATAGACGCATTTTTTAGATTTTATGAATATTATTAATATATTATGCTTTATTTTATGCGTTGGATAAATTAATTTCCTGATTAAATGGGCAAAGTCCTTTTAAGACAATTATAATAATAATATAAGCATTGACAGTATCACTTTGCTCTTATGAAAAAATATGATCATCATACATAAATACTGAAGAAAATTTATTTTCTATAATTACGAAGTAAACCTTATTATTATTAAACAAGTTTACACTACATTATTACGAGAAAATTCCCTGCTTTATTTTTTACACACTGTTTACTTACCTGCTTTATTTAGTTGCTCCAAAGTGGTTATTGACTTACATATTTATTGCTTTAGTAATATTAGAATATAATAAATATATGTTCACAGCAGTTTTTAGTTATCTGAATACCTTTTAAAGCAATGATTTATCAGTATCATATAATAATAAATTCTAGCAAAATATTTAAGTATTTATCACAAAACTAGTCAAAAACTCAAACATATGTTAATAAGTAATGTTTTCTGGAATTTAACAAAATTTCTGAGATAATTAAATATAACTTTTAATTAAATTTTAATTTTTTAACTTGTTACTCTTAGTCCCAATCAATCACATAAGTTATTTACTCAAGAAAAAATTCTGCAAAAGGTTAAAGTCAAAATTTTGCGAAATAAATAGTCCAATATGTTATACGTATTCTTATTAATATCGTTTTTAAAATCATAATTTTAAAAAATACTGCAAGTAAAATATTACAACCTCTTGAAGTTATATTTATTTAACTAATAAGTATAATTTTGAAGTTCAGTATACTTAATATTCTACATATTGAAGTTAATGAAAAATATAAAAGAAAACGTTACATTTTTTTTATAAAATTAAATGCTCATATATGAGTTGAAATGGCTTTATATATCATATTGAAGTTCAGAGTACCTAAAGCTGTTGCATGGAAAAACGTTATTTCAGTATTTTATTGCTTTTTGATGATATATAGTGTACTAATATAAAAACGTTTCGTATATATTTAAAATGACATTTGTATGAAAAGTGACAGTTAATATTTTAAACTTATTTTTAAGAAGAAAAGCAAATAAATATATATGGAAAAATAAATTTATAACTCCTTTTAGTTTTATAGTCTTATTGTTCCATACAGTTAATCATTATATTTTTTTGCACATTTTATTATTATATTTTCACGTTCTATTGCTTTTATAAATAACCTCATTGAAGATAATAGTCTTTCTTTTAACTAAAATGTAATTATGTGTCAATTTATAGAGTTATATGTAATAATATTTTCCCTCTTATCGGTAGAAAAAATCTGGAATATTCATATGAAGTTTCATATGAGTTTACTTAAATAAACATTAAATTCGCTATTTCATGACATGAAAATTTTGAATAAATATATAGCAGTCGTTATAAACTTCAGAAATATGAATTTGGTTTTTGATTCTCAGTAGACACCTTTTATAACGTTCTAATTTTTTAAAAAAAATTTATACTTAAGTAAGTTTTTCTGGTAACTTTAAATATGAAAATATACTAAGAAGCTACTTCGAAGTTAAATTAAATTGGTTATTAATCCATTTTCATTTAAGCCTTCCTATATTACTTTTTAAAACCTGTTTCATTTTTATTTCTCTGATGATAAATAATGGTAATGATAGAAATTAATAAAGAAACGTATTTAAAAAATACTTTTTATTTATAGCAATAAATTTATCAAATTTAAATATAGTTGTTTTAATAAATATAACTGTTTAAATTCCAATATTATTCCATTTAAGATATCTACGTTTATATTCGAATATTTTAATAATCAAACATTTTTATGCTATTTAATCTATTGTTGCTGAATTAAATATTCTGTTCATTTATATTTATAATGTTTAAAGGCTTTTAGTGTAATTATATGTGTAGTAATATTATGCCTGGAAAGATAAGAAAGTGCAAAAACAATTATGTATATTTGCAAAATAAATTTTCACTAAAAGTTCAGGTGTTGTAGAACAGTTCTCCGCAACCTTTTTATCGCTGCGGACCGGTCAACGTTTGATAATTTTACCGCGGCCCACTGAGGGTGGGACACGTTGATTGTTTATATTTTAGATTGTTTTGATTTAACAATTTTAATTTAGTTATATTTAAATATATCTTCAGAATAAAATATAGTTACACTAAAAATGAATAAAAGTGATTTATAACGTGGAATATAAAGTGATTTCCGTGGAAAGTTGCGCAAATCTGAGAGAAATGCACCACTTTAAATCAAATGGCAATAGTTTAATGTTCTTTAGGCAGCCCGGCACCATTTGATCTACGGATCGGTACCGGTCCGCAACTCACTGTTGTAGAATATTAAATCCTGTTCAAAGAAAATTTTGTTCCCATGTGTGGAATAAAAGCCCAAGAAAACATTTAAACAATTTTAATTACTTAAGGTGATTGCCTACCTTGAAAATGTCGTTTTTCGTCTACATAAGGTTTTTTTTTATTTCAAAATCTTATAGTTTGAACATATCTTAAGAACCAAACCAGATAACGTTCTGAAATTTTGTGAGAATATTTATTTTACGGTTTTTCATAAAGTGAACCATAAATTGTGTTGTAGGTTAAATATTTTTTTCGTTTAGGGTAGTTTTTATAAAAAAAAACTTAAAAAATATCAATATTTTCATATTATTATATATAATTGTCTGCAATTTTTTTGTATTTTAATATTTCTCTTAGATTTTAGTTCATTTTAAAGAGCATCGTAATATTATGTTATGTAAAAAGAAAATTATGATAATTAAATTAGAAATTTTTATACAGTGTTACGCGTTTTAGTAAAAATTTGGTAAAATTTCCTTGAAAACAACCAATTTTTCTAAGAGTACAATATTTATTTTAAAATTTTTATGTATTTACATATTTTTTGTTTTATTTTTCTTCCTAAAAACACTCAATTTATTTCAAAAATTTGTTTTTCTAAAAAAAAATAGGTCCGAAATTAAGCAGTCACCTTAAAGAAGTATATTTTTTGATATATTATTTTTTAAGTATTATTTTTGTTCAAGTTTTTTTATAATGTGCCAATTAGAAAATCTGAATTAAAAATTCCAAAATATAATCTAATTTATCATTTATTAAAAATTTTGCGGAAAGAATTTTTATTTAATGAAAATACATATTTACCAGATAGAACACCCGTTAACTTATTTCTCGTATACGGATTTTAAAAATAATATTCAACAATCTAGCTAAAGAATATCACACATTAATGATTACAAATCGATTGTAAGACAGCTTAACTTAAATTACTTTTAAAAGAAACTTAACTTAAATTAACATTTTTATAAAACTAAACCCATTTTTCAATTCCTACTATTAGCTCGCACTGTCTATATATTTATTTATTTATATATTTGTATATTTATTTATTTATCTTGGTGGAATTTTCAATCGTTAATAAAATACATTTTAAAGCGCTGAATTGAGCTTATATTTTATATACAGGATCATTTTGGATGACAATATAATAATTTTATTATAATTAATAAAAATTAATTGATTAAAACTAATTATTTAAGGAATTACAAATACAGCCACGTTGGCGACTTAGCGACCCTTTTGGCGACTTGTGTCAAAACTTGAAAAGGTTTTTTTTCTCACGTGTTAAAGCATTCAGTTGGACTGAAATTAAAAGGACAATACGATACTTTCATGATAATTAAAAAAACTAATTACCACTTAATGTTGTGATTCTGCCCGATTTATATACATATTTATATTAATTGTAACTATTTAATAAAAAGTAGCTAAAATAAAATTTTTCGTTGTTGATCTAAGTAGGAATTGACTTAAAAACTATTTTTTTATATTACTTGTTTATATACTTTTTCGAGAATTATTGAGTGTCCAATAATTAAGCAGAAATATACATTTCCAACTAAAAAGGAAAACGAACACGCTACGACGATAAATGGAACTATAAATGAAAATAACGCGAAAAATAATTATAACAGAAAAGCAATTACATTGATAAAGTATGAGAAATAATAATGATAGCTTGGTAAACGATGTTAAATACCATTCCATTTAGAGAAAAGATGCATACATTTTCAGTACTATCGAGTATGCATTGGCCTACATAAATTTCTTCGTGGAAAAATTTATGTTAATTCTTCAACTTCAGCACAACAAATCGAATAAATTGTCAAATCGAGAAATAGAGTAGAAAAATTGAAATTAGGTTTAAAATTTCCCAATCGGAAAATTGAGAATCCGGAATTGAAGTCATTTAAACTGTTATGGAACATTTGATGGAAAGATGGGAATCTTTAGAATGAAAATATCTCACACAGTCAGAATAGTAGCTTTAATAACATTGGATATAAACTTTTGAGAATGGATAGTATAGTTACATTTCATAGTAGAGTAATCTGTGTTTCTTAGAAGGATGACTATAGAACCAATTTTGTGTTCCGAAATACGCGAAAGTATACCGAACAGTTAATTAATGTTAAAATTTGTGATACCACCCCCCCCTATGGTGACCGTATCTTTGATTGTCAGCGTGAGCTAGAGGTGTAGGGTTTGTAAAAGGAATAGGCATTTTAGATTCTTAATATGACTTTATTAAGAATATAACTTAAATGTCTAACAATTTAGATAAATTTAAGTAAGGCGAGAATCTATAATGGAAAAACACACAGTACTAGTTAAACCGAATCGCGTAATTTAGACCACTTTCTCTAAGTTATAATTATTTTATCCGCCTACTCTCACTTCTAATAATATTACAAGTCCTAATATCAAATAATCAGTCCTACCTTAATCCAAACTTAGATTCAATATTTATGTGGAAACGTCTGGGCGGTATGCACCTTGTATTAATGGCTGGTTTTTCAGGTAACTTCACAATTGGTTATTAACTCACACTATTCTCTATCACACATACCATTCCCCAAAATTGCCATCTCACTTACTGAATCTTCCGTTATTTAAAAGCTATCTTATTTGCTTTTCTTTTTCACATTTCGCTTCTTGGGTTTTGGTTGGAAAAGAGTTGTCATTAATCTTGTCCACCAAAGAACCAGAGGTTATGTTAAAGAAAAGACGCGTGAGCCCGTCACAAACTCAATGTGATAATTTCTGGTTTATGATTCGTATGTAAATTTGATTTCTGGTGTCAGAGTAGCTCTTTGGTCCCTGTGTGAACTTGAAAAATCCGAAGAGTTTAAAAAACACGTGCAATCCTATGAATCAACCACTCTTTCAACTCATTACATTGATATAGAATTAAGAGGATTAAGAGGCAGGATGGATCAATTTTCTTGTAAAAAGAAGATTATCAGCAGTGAAGCGGAGAGAAACTATTACTTGATTGAATCCATACGTCTGTTATGAACTGATTCTTTATGTATCAGTCCAAATATAGTAAAAACCTAATGCATATAGAAATTTCATCAGCTGAACAAACAATCTTAAACAATCAATATGTACTACTTACAATCAAAATAATTCATAAAACAAGTAATATAAAAAAAATTAATGTCATTTCCTGTTTAGGTCAACAAAGAAAAGTTTTATTTTAGTTACTTTTTATTAAATAATTACAATTTATATAAATTTGTATATACATATGACAGACTCACAATATTAAGTGGCAAAATAGAAAGCGATTTTCCATTTCCCTTTCTATATATAGTGTTATACAATTATTTTTGTTACTATTTATTCATTAATTAAATTTAATTATTCCAATAAAATAGTATAGCAAAAAAGAAATCACACCGACGACCTTCGGATTAGAAATCCAAAACGCTACCCATTGCACTACAGGGACACAACGAGCGCTTTTTCTTTTTTCTATGGTTTTGGACTATTATTTTTGTTTGTTACTATTTATTCATTACATTATTTACTAAAATTTAAAAACTATCTAAAACAGATTATTCTACTGGATTTTGATTAGGAATAAATTTTTTAAAAAAATACACGGCTTACAAATTACTAATTCGTCAAAAAAATTAGAACGGAGGAAGTATTAAGTTGGCATGACTTTGATCATATTACTATCAGCAATACGAAAGAATACATTAAAGAAGAATCACAATATTGCCTTTAACTAAAATTATAAACTACTTAAAAGAGATAAATCTAATAAAATTTTTCTTATAATTACATAAAAAAAATAAAATAGGCTTAGCTTTATCTCAGTGGAAAACCAAAGCGGAGAAAAAAAGTATATTGCCCATACAAAAATTTAGTTGTTGAAAGAATAATTTTTCATGATGGTTTATTCGAAAAAGAATTATAATTCTCCTTCGAAGAACAACAAATGAATGAATATAATGATAACTATACATAATACAAATCATATGCATCAATGATAAACGTAAAATCAAGTCACCAGAACCATAAAAATTCGCTTCAAAATTGAATTTTAAAAATACTAAATTGAATTTTAAATATCTCTTATCAATAAACAGAAATATAATAACAGAGTATGTAGGTCACACACACAAAAACAAGAATAGCAAACTCTTAGCCTTAGGAATAATATACAGAGAATGAATATGCGTTATTAATATTCATTAAAAATATGCATTTATTTAAAAGATAATTACATATGAATGCAATTTCTGGCATTGTGTGATAAAGTAACAATCATTTCAATCATGCACGAATTTAAAACTAAAAATAATATACCCAGTGGGTGAGAAAATATAAGTAATTGAATTATATCAATATTTATCATATAAACACAGAACAGAAATGATATTTATATAGATAAGGTAATATCTGTGAAAGCAAGCACGCATGTACAAATGCATGCATACAAGCCTGCCATGTATAATGTACAAAACATTACATAATGTGATGCACAGATAGAATACATTTAGAACTTAGGAAAACATATTGTAATTTTAGTCTAGGTTTTTTATAAACATATAAGCAGTAGACTTTTCTAAGGGAATTTATATATTTATATATAATAACTATATAAATTCACAAACATGATTGATTAACAATAAAAATTCTGTGATTACATCTCAAATATAAAGTTAATATCTTTAAGAATTAACTAAAATTCCTAAAGGTATTATAATTCTATTTAGGAAAGGAATTTATATATTTATATATAATAACTATGAATTCACAAACGTGATTGATTAACAACAAAAGTTCTTTGATTACATCTCAAATAAAGTTTATATCTTTAGATGTAATCAAATTTTAAAAATTTTCAAAGATTGCTTTATGCACCCAAATATTAATTTTTTACTCTGAAATAATTTATTTTAAATAAAACATTACCAACAAAAACATTATTTCTTTAAACCAAATAAAACCTGCAGAAATGTGTTTTATTTGCTGTTTGAATAAAGCAAATTGCTCTTTCCTCTTTACAGAATCTTATTTAATACTTACATTTTACATAATTACATTTTGCAGATACGCGATTTTGAAATAAATTCGAAAGCTCAGTAACATCACTAAAAGCTCTCAAAATTAACTTCGTCAGATTTCTAAATCATGCCCTTTTCTAGGAAAAAAAGCTGAATAGTTTAGTTTTAAGAGCATTTCCAAAGCACTTTTATTTCCCTACGCGCATTTATTAGATAGACAGAATTTAATCCGAGAATAAAAAAAGATATAAATGAATCCTACAGATTGCAAATGTATTTCCTATATATAATAATGCAGAAAGTCTTCGATATTTTCATTGAAAAGATTATTATAGGAAAATGAAGTATATATCTATACATTCACAATAGCTTTCTTATGTTATATTCTTAGTGATATATACTTTAAAAAAATCTATTTATTTGCAACGCGACCTCTTAAATAAATGTCAGGAAATTCGTCTTTCAATTTTAAAATAAAATGTCAAAATATTACATCATTTATTATTTAATTCTAAAGACTAAGGTCTTTTATTATATTACAACTATTTCGGAAAGAGATACAGTGTAGCACGGTCAAGTAAGTATAAAAATCAATTACTTATTACTTGTCTAATTTAACAGCCCTTTACTCCATGATCAATTATTTATATAAAAAAATAAAACTTTTCAAATGATTATTGCATTCACATTTTAATACAATTTAAAACAATAGTGTAGTTATGTTTACATAAAAATTGAAGCAGTTAGTAAGGAAGTGTAAAATTATGTCAGAAATCAAAAATATAATTCAATTAATTTCTTTCAAACTTTTGTTCTTCATTTATTTTTATTAATTTGTGATCTGTAATTTTTATCTAAAAATATGTTACCGTTAAGGACAAAGACACTACAAAAAAAAAACAGATTTTGAGTTTAACTTCAAGAAATAATTTTTCAAGGTCTTAGTAGAAATCAAAGAAATGTTATTTCAAAATAGAGTAACGCTTTTTAAATTGAAAAATATTCACTTTTAATATTTATGCATCTCTTCATATAAATACGAAGTTATTGCCAGTTTCAAGTTATATAAACTAATTACAATGTCTTATGCGATAAATAAACTTGGAAAAGCAAAATTCAATGTCCATAATTATATTGTTTCCTTTAACTCTTTCATGCGCTGAATTTTCGACAAAATTATACACTAGAGGGAAATAATTACCAATATTTCAGATAAACCTCACAAATTATAATTATTGAACAAAAGCTGGTACATAATAATAATATTAAACACTTCTTCAAATAAAGGGTGTCCAAAGTTTTAAAAAATTGGTGGTACATATTTTCTATCACCACGCTTCAAGCAGCATGATAGTTCTGGAAACATGATTTTTTCTTCCCCCTAGGCACAATAGAACTTTACAGACACAACACATTTATTCTGTTATTTTATAGTTGGAAAATAAATAAATTCCCTTCTTCATCTTATACTGTTATTTTTCCCTAATCTAATGTTGTAAGCTTAATTTTAGTTTAGTCCTAATTGACCTAATGCTAGTTTTAATTTTAAATATTCTATTCTATACATTATTTTATTTTACCTAGTTTTTATTTAGTCAACATATATAAGAAGTATATTAGCTGTATTTATTTTTTCTTAAACACGAGCTTTAGCTCGATCAAGACATTAGTATAATTTCGTGTTTCGTTATTTAATAAATATTATTATTATATTTTTTAAAAATGTAACTTACAACAAATCTATCTGGCACAATAAACTTGTTCATTATTGCGAAAAAATAATCGGAATGCATTTTGTATTTGTAAAGAAGATGGTCTTCAATAGCGTGGTGGTACATTTTTTGGACTCTCATATTTTTATGCTAGCAATGTACATGTGAGATTCTAATTATTGTAATATTGACTTATTTAGTTACATAACATGTGTACTTACCTGATTTGTATCAAATATCACAAGAATCACTTTCATTTACACTTAAAAATACATCCCACAGTCACTTCCAAAAAATACCATTCAATAGATTCACAGCTGATCAAAAAATGAACTACTGCATAAACTCATTGCATACAATTAGCTTCTGACATGTGTTGGAAATTAGAGTAACTGCTAGGAGTTGACCTCTGTGGTGGCTCACAGAATGTACCATCTAGCATCAGTTTCAGAGGCATACAAACAAGGGATACGTTTTATGTACCACCACACAATAAATGAATAAGAAGTGGTGATACAGCATATGTAGCCATAATTTTGTTAATTGAAATTTACTCAAAACACTGTAGGTGGTTTTGAGGCTTCCAAGTTTAATTTTTTCAAACTGAGAGAAAGTCTTCAAGTAACTTCTAACTCTGTTTTAAACCGCATTTATTTATATTTTAAGAAATTTAGTCAAGAAAATATTTATATTTTGTAAACTAACTTTCAGCAGAAAAAAAAATTCTTAATAAGTTCACTTATTTTTCTAAGCAACTGAAAAAAAAGAAATACAACGAATTGATAACGTAAGTAAATTTTCTATATTTTACACTAAAGCAAAGGAATGAACAAATAAGAAAGATTTTTTTAATATATTAGTATGAAGTATTTGCTGTGAATTATTACAAAAAAATTCATTATGATGTAGAATAGTTAATAAAAATTAATAAACAAATAATAGTGTAGAATAAAATAAGCAAACTATCTATCTATTGAAGGACAATTTATTAAAAAACAAATGAATGATGCATCGTTTATGACTAGAATTATTAAAATGTGTAAACTGGAATGTAAAAGACGAAAAAGGAAACTTGTATAATTTGAAAATTATTTATTTTTAACCGTACCAATATAAACGTATAGTAAATGATTGAAATAACAAATAAAAAAAAAAAACTTTTTAAAATGTACATAATTTGTTAGGCAAAATTTAAACAATATCATAATAATTTTATAAACTCATAAATCAATATGCAGCTTATAAGAGAATACCATAGTCATTTAATATTATATTAATTAAATATAAATTGATATCATTAATTCAAATATACATCTGTCAAGCCGCCCATCCGGTATAGTGGTTAGTGACGTTGACTACTGTACCGTTTGGCCTGCGTTCAAATCCCTGAGAAGGCATGGATATTTGTAAATGTTCAGCGCCTTCGCGGTATGGGGGTACCCTAAATAGCCGTCGAACCACAAGTCCTCTCGTGATGCTGGTGGAAGGTGAAAAAAGGTAGGAGGCCCCGGACCACCCTCAGGGTTTTCTCCCGCAAAATTAGAGAGGAACCGAGCCAAATCGCACTGCAACCTGTATGGTGCTCATAGCTCCGGCTAACGATTGGCGTACATCTATCCCTTTACAACGATGAATTTCGTGGGATTCGATCTGACTACTTCAGACAAGTGTCATAAACAACAACAACACGTCTGACAATCAAAAATAATAGTAAATTGATTAAGCTAAAACTAGAAGCAAAATAAGAAACCGTTTACTGTGTGTTTTTTGTGAATTTGTTTAAAATGCTACAGAATAAAACATCAAATGGAGATATTTCATCAAAAACGATTGTAAATAATTTAATTTATAGGTATTTTTAGCTAAATTTTATACATATTTTAGCAGATAAGAGACATATCATATTAGACAAATAACATTATTAAATTGATCCCTAAATCGAAATAAAGGATTCTATTTTATCTTCCAAATTAAATGAAAAGCAATATGAGACTGAACGATCCAACAACATTACTTTAGGGTTAAAGTAAAGAAAATTCTTAGAAATAGGAAGTGATCTCAAGAATCTTGTTGATTAAAAAAAATAGTTCTTTTCATGTAAGAAGAATAAGATGAAATTGTCTACGATACTGACATCACTTTTTGTGGTATCGACATTATGGGAAAGTCCAAGCTTTATCTCGTGAGTTAAGATCAATTATTAGGTCAGAATACTTTTTCTTTCACCTACATTATACTAATTTCAGATTTTCTTTGTTTATGATGTTGCTTGGTAGAAAAAAATATATGAGTAATTAATAAGTGACTAACGTTGTCAAACAGTTAAATATAAATAAAATCTTGTCGAATTAAGAATCCAATTTTTCTACATATAGGTAAACATATAAAAATATTACATATGAATATCTATATAAAGTCAGACCTCTATTTAGCGAAGTAGCTAAATCCCGAAAAAACGTTCGTTATATCAAAAACTCTTTAAATAGAAATGTTTCTTTTAATATACTTTAAAAACCACATGAAACAAATTTTGAATTCCTGAACACTATACATTATTTAAAAAAAAGTAATTATTCGCACTTTTTTTTGAAAATTAATATCGATTCGTTTTATATATCTTACCCATCAAATAGAAATATTCACAAGGAAAACAAGGGTAAAAAAAGTTATTGCCCAGGAATACATTGTATATTTTCAGCTTTCAAAAATAATTTTATGTTAAAACTAATGAATTTTTTTAATGGTTTTTCCTAATTTTAAGCCTACCAGTAATTTTAAACGCACATTATTTCATAACCAGTAATTTTAAGCATAAACTACCACATGCTTTCTTAAATTTAATTACTGATAAAATCTGTTAGTTTTGTGAGTTTTTTGTTTGAAAAATTAGGGCAAAATTTCATTGCTCAATGTCAGTTAGGCATCTGGTAAAACCAATTCAAGGCCATTTGTCACCATAAAATGGGCTAAAAGAGAGAATAATTTGAAAAAAATTTCCTGAAATATTTTAAAAATAGGAAGAAAAAATATCGAGTCACTAGAGAAAAAATTCGTTAAATAAGAAATGTACTTCGCTATTTGGAGGTTATTTTGTGGAGAAAATGGTAAAATGCTCTTGTGTGGTTCCTGGAAAAAGTTACAAAATAGATAAATTGGCAAAATAGAGGTTCGTTATACGGAGGTTCGACTGTGTGTATATATATAATGTTTATACACTTTTAATTCTGAAATGAGACAGTTTTTGTGTACTTTTTGAATTGTTTAGTCAAATGTGCATATTAGTCTTGTGAAGTTTTACTGTAAAGGTAAAGAAATAATTAGCTCACAATATTATAATGAACAGTAAAAAGTGCTATCTTAGTCCATTTATTTTATTGTAAACTTATAGAAAGCTTCTGATAGTATCTCCTTTTTCGTTAAAAAAAAAATATTATTTCATTTTTAAGAAAAATTTATATTCAAGATTGAAGAAGCGTTGTTTCTTCTTTAAAACTTTTATTGTAATATTTCAAAATATTCCTCCTATGATTGAGTCGGAAACATTTCATTTTTGATTCAAAATGAGGATTAAAATTGATACTTTAAATTAGCCTT